>CATIWF010004657.1:0-12004 GCA_949630135.1 Balakata baccata | reverse complement strand
ACATGCAAAATGTGTATGAATGATAATTACTACTTGTAATTGTGACTGACTTAGTACTTTAGAAAGCTTTTGATAATTATTCTCATTGAGTTGCAACTCATCAAATTGCATCATCTTTCAGGTAGAGAAGAGTAATTAGCTCAGTTTGGAAGTGCATACCATATAGAGGACATGGATCACAGGTCATCGGCCGAGCCTCACCAATCTCTCTCCTTGCATTGCACATATATATAGGAACATGACATTTGTAATTTGGGTTGTCTATCTGCATATGTATAAATTAGTAAATATGTAATAGTGTATAAATGTGTATTTGGCTTTAACCTTTGTAACTGAAATAATTGAACATAGTGTCTGAATTGTTAACATATGTGATATATTAGGTTTATAATCAAAATGTGATGCTTAGCTGAGCTGTCAAATGTTGCAAAGTGATAATGTTATATGATTAAAAAAAAAAATTATCCCTCATTATAAACAGGACTATGTTCCATTATATGCAATATACGACAACATGATATAAGTATAAGTGATATCCATAGGTATAAGGTGTTACAGAACTCAATGGTGAGTTCATCATGGCCATCTTCAAAAGGCATAACAAATTTGGTCCACCCCATCTTGTCAAGAGTGCCCAAAATTTCATCTTTGACACCCAACTTGTCAAGATCTTCAACATGGAGAGTTCTATTTGAAATGAACTTTTTGGAGTTTATATTGGCATATCTTTTCTTCTCCTCCTTGGAGAAGGCATTGAAGATATCTTGAAAGGAGGATAATTGGGTGGAAGTAGCCACCCTTTTGCCTTTAGACGCTCTTGATTTAGAGGTGCCAACTTTTAGTGCCATTTAGAGAGGGTGAGTGTGGAGAGAATTTGGAGATTTTTATTGAAAAGTTAGAAGAGAGGAAGATTATTGATGCAATTGTGAGGAGAAGAAGGAGAATAGTGAGGTATTTATAGGAGTTGAAGGGGTATGTTACCGTTTAAGGGGATTAAATAGCAGAAAAATTTGATTGGTGGTAGTTACAAAAAGGCTGTCATCGAGTGAGTCCCAATCGGGACATACGGGAACCCTCTAACGGTCAGAAAAAATTAAATTTTGAACAAGTCCCGAGGGGGACAGGAGGCTTTCCGAGCGTGTACGTTACAAAAGGTGCAACGGTCAAATAAAATTTAAATGTCTTGACCGGAAAGTGGGGCTTTCCGAGCGGGAGAGTATAAATTGTAACGGTCAAATTGATGACCAAGAAGTCACGAGTGGGAGGCAAGAGGTGTGGGTATACCCTCTAACTACAGTCCCGGTCGGGACATTTTTATCCCGATTTGGAAAACGCATGTCCCGGTCAGGACATATCCTGTCCCGGTCTGCTTTTGCTACTGGAACTTTGAAACACTTGGAGATAATGTTTTCCCGGTCTAGACATGTAACTTCCTATTCTGGACATGTAACTTTCTGGTCTGTACTTGTGTCCCGGTCGGGAGATTATTATCTCAATCAGAAGTTATACATCTCTAGGAATGCTTGAGTTGTTCAATGATGAAACCTTAACCAAATGTGCTGAAACTTTGAACATTATAAAAACAACACTTAACAAAGATGTTAGTAATAATTAATTTGATTGTCAAGATCAAAATAGAGAGCAATCACTCTATGGTTAGGAATACTCAATGAATTCTTCGACGAAATTAGCCAATTGCTTTCCTAATACTGTTGACATAAAGCCAACTAGAAGCTTATAGATTTGAATCCAAACCAAGATATAATTTAATGGAACAGTTAATGGAACTTCTCCCATTTTTAGGTGATGCAGAATTAGTAGGTGATTGTCAAATGTCCATAACCTTCCTTTTAGGACTCTCCTCACATCCACCACATGATAGAATTGGAAGAGAAGGAGGTGTTCTAATAATTCTCTTATGGTGATTCCTTTCCTAGGCCTTCATAAACTCACCATATAGTGTTTCATCACATTGAATTTTATCATCTGATTTACGTAAAATCTCTTAATCAAACATAGATCGTTGAATGTTTTCTCATTTACCTCTTTTCCACCTTCTAATTCCATCTCTTCCTCCACACTCAAAGACAATAAAGCCAATTGATCCTCTATACTAACGACAACAACACAAAAACAACAACAATAACACGAAGAAACCAGAGATAAAAAACAAAAGCCTCTCATATGGAGAAAAAACCCTTACCTCTCACATGGGGAGAATTTTCAATAGTATTAAGGAATTTTTAAAGAAGTGAAATTACACTAAACTTGAAAATTTTCTTCTTATTTTTTCAAGAAGAATATTTCTTTTTTTTTTTCATAATTAATAAATTAAATAAATCAAACATAAGATAGTTTTAGGTCCAAGCTTATGATTTGCGTAATTGTGTTAGTACATTGGCATTTAAAGGTAGGCCTTCCAAATGGGCAACAACAAGTCCCAAACTACTATTTTGTTTGTTTTTTTAACTTTTAAAATAAAATTGCATTATTACATTGGTATGAATTTGGATACTACTGTATTACATTGATATGAGTTAGGGTACTACATATTGTGTTATTTTTAAATAGTTTAAATATTTTATGTTAAATGTATGTTGGCTCATATCATTTGCCATATAAGCATTTCTTTTCCAAATACTATATCGATGTATAAATTACATGAAATTTTTTTTTAAATATATCGATGACATAGACATTTCACATTAGCTTAGCATTAGAGGAGATAACGCGTGTAAACGAAGAGAGTTTTGTGTTACAAAATCATAATTTAAACATTTTTCTATTATAAATTAATTATAATTTAGATACTGAATTGTTATGAGTCATATAGTTGAAAAACCGACTATGTAATTCACCCTTGTTGACATTGTATGATAATAACGATATCCCTTTTTTATCATTTAATTTCTTCTTTTAAATTTATTATCTCTTTATTAAATTTAAAAATTGTAGTGTAGTATATTATTGGTATAATATATATCCACAATGTTTATCTTTAAGTTTATTATTTGTATATCTAATGTATATTATGTTGGAAAAAAATATTAAGTAATAAGCTGAGGTGTGTAAAATAACAATGCACTGAGCCGAGATCGCTAACTAATAATAATCGAATACTAATAGAATAGAAAATAAAATAGAAAAGAACTGTCTTTTCTATATACTTTTCCCGGTTCCGTTGCTACTGCGTGGTCCTGACACAAAATTAGAATTCTAGCTCTTTCAGAGTGGTATCTCACTGATGGTTTCTTTTGTTCAATGATATATTGTATCTCATTAAAGTAAAATGAATCATTTAATAAGTTATTGCTTTTATCTCCAAATATAACATCTTTTTCAAGCTTTGGATGACTAGATACATGAACAACAAAATAATAATAAGAGAAGAAACCTAGCAAAAGCAAATTCTCACACAGCTTTTTTAGCAAAATTAGAGTGCACACAAACTCCCAAAATGTTCCTTGAAAGATAATATATATTATATGGCAGATAGTGAGACACAAAAAAGGGGATAGTAGCATAGTAAATGAGAACTGAAATAATCTTAAAAAGCTATTTCACCTACTATTCACCATTCAATATTTTTTATTTCACTCTCTCTTATATTAAAAAAAATTTATTTCCTATTATAGTTTGTCTTAAAAATTGTATGTACTCCAATAATATTTCTTATCTCACTATTTATTTTAATTTTTTATTAATAAAACTATGTATAAAAAATGAAGAGAGAAAGTAAGAGACAAGAAAAAAAAAAGAAAAAAAGAAAGAGAAAAAATAAAAAAATTGATAAAGAGGCATTTAGGAAGCCAATTTCACTCCTTATATTTGAGTAGGGTATGAATTTTAGAAAGTGAGATAAGATAAGTAAGGAGAAAAATAGAGAAAATATTGAATGACATAAAACTTTTAAATTCTCCTAATAAATTAGGCCATTAAAATATAGTTTTGTACTTCCAAAACTATAAGGCTCTAGTTGCATTGAAAAATTTTAAAATATATGAATTTCATAAAATCAATAAATTTAAATCTATAAATTATAAAATTTTTTTCATTTGGTTTGACTATAATATTCATGTATTAATGATATAATTACTCTTATATTTATATTTGGTTCAATGACCCCAATTCATAGATTTTATAATTAATTTCCAATTTTATCATTTATTAGATATTGATAATTTATTATTAATTACGTATATGCAATTAATTCTACTATATACGTAAAAATTTTATAAATAAAATTGATTATTTTAAAAGTTTAAAAATTTTAAAAAATAAAGTTATTATATGTTATAATGTTTAATTATATTACTAAAAAAATACTTTTTATCAATAATTTAATACATATTAAATTATTTAAAATCATCCAATCTAAACATAGCTAAACAAAATTTAAATTTGAAATAAAAGCCAGCAATTTATGTTAATACATTAAAATCCGTGAGACTTCCACTAAGCAGTGCGTTTTTAAAAGAGATATGTACACAAACCGGCAAAAGAGAATCATTTCTTTTGTAAGTGCTAAAATTGAAACCGTTCCAAATTGAAGTTTCCCACTATCCTTTTTTCTGGAATGTGCTCAAGCAAACAGTTCCAAGTTCTTTTCAAAGGCGTAGAAAAATCCAAAATTATTTATCAAAAGCGTGTAAAAATCCGTTTATTTTTAACAGCATTAAAAAGTCATTCTTAACCAAAAATGTAATTTTTTTCTTTAAAAAAAAAAAACCAACTTTTCAGAACGACTACGTTTTTTTTTATTACTTCACACAAAATCGTTTCAAAATGGTGCCGTTCTTAGTGAAATACTTGGACATTTATGTCTTTCCACATAGTCCACTGTTTTAGCCTTAACACCATCTTTCCACTCCTCACATCTCTCTCTGCCTTCTATTCTTCGACCATCTCCCTGTTGTCCACTGACAATAGAATTTTTTCCCCACTCACCTCTCTCTTTGACTTTTATTATTGTTTTCCTCTACCTACCGTGTAAGACCCCTTACACAGCTGGTTAATAGCTAAGTAAATGGTGCTACCACTCACAGCTCAAAGTGCTTGTACAGGACTTTCTACCCATTGATATGCCCAACCTGTGACCAACTTGTACATGGGAAAAATAAAACTATTCATTTACATTAAACATTAGTTGCAGCAGAAAACACATGTTTAACAAAAACACATACATAACAAGGGCGTTATCACTTAGCTCCCTTATATATTTTTACGTATAACATAAAACAAAGCAAAAAGATGACCAACACTAACTTGACGGCTACTGATGCTATTGCTGTCAATTTCTATCGTCGGATCTACTGTTTCTGGGACTCTCACGGTCATTTTGCCGCCTTCCACTGTTTGTTTACTACCTGTGCGAGGAAAATAATCCTACGCTAAGCTACACTCAGTGGTGCAAGCTTTACATATATATACCAATATATGAATACGTATAACATTTTACTTATATAATTAACCTATAATGCTTACTAATACTTTAACAGTGTTAATCTTTATATACATGTATTACTTTTATTTTTTTAAAATTTAGAGAATGAGTAAGAAGTGTGCACAATTCAACAATCAACATCATATTTTCATAACTCGTATTGCATCACATCATTCTTACTTGTAGTGCCCAAAAGGTTCACGTAGATTAGAAAATAGGGAGACACAAAGGGTAACTCGACCTAAAGGTCGGCTGAGGTAATGATGTTATAGTAAGTGATGCTATGCATCTTGTAATCATGTAATCTTGACCCGAAGGCTGGATAGTCCAATTAAAGCTGAACGTCTCACACACACTTATATGGGATCCTATTGGCATGCCAACAAGCCTTCCTATACTTGTCTAGGCTTGTTATGGGCATTTGTAGATTCACATATATAGGTCGATTAGATATGAATTCTTACAATGTCTATTTGCCACCTAAAGGAGTTTAGCAGTTGTACATATCACATGATAATCTTAGTTTATAGCATAAAAATATAAGTTTGCATGTTCATGATCAACTAACACACACATTCATCTACCATTACTACTTATATTGTAGATCTTAATATACTTAAAAAATTCACACAAGCCAGCATAGTCGATATATGCATAGGAAACATACAGGTGTGTATAAATATGCTTCCACATAACTATATACCAAGCTAACTTCAAACAAACACATTAGCACAAGTAATTGTAGGATCCTTTATTACTATCTTATTGATAATTTTACTTTAATGGCTATTACCATAAAGGTTGCATAAACCTGTTCTTATGAAGTACGTCCACTGGATCCTTTCCCTTGTTCGGTGCGGGTATAATGATAAATACTTATTTGCAATATACTATACTCTTACAAAACAAAATGCTACTGGCAAAGTGAAATGATCTCCCATGTAAGACCATAATTGTGCATGTTGGAGTTTGCACATGCATCTCATATACGTTGCGCAGCGGAAATTAAAAATTTTACAAACTCTAAGAGAAAAATAACTTATGTAATCATGAACTATTAAAACTATCTAATAGTAGAAGATTATTACCTTTCAAAACCGAATATTCTTTTTTTGATTTTCTTCTTACCGGATTGTAGCAAACCACAGTAATCCTCTAAGATCACCTCTGATGGTATCCACACGAAGAGAGAAGGGAGAAAACCTTAGAAGGAATGGTTTGGATTATCCTAATGTGCTAGAAAAAGGTTAATCCCTTGAGAGAAAAAGAACAAAAGAATTGACACTCAATTCTTTGTGTAGCAGCTCTCCAAAATAGTCTATAAAAGGACTATTTATAGCCCACACAGAATTAGAGTTCGAAACTTTTGATTATAGAATCCTAATCAGATTAAAATTCCTAATCTATTACATGTCCCAATCGGGAAACTGACTTCCCAGTTGGGATAGTGCCTATGTCTAGCATATCTCAATCGAGAAACTACTTTCTCGATCAGGACTCAGTTCTGTTTTAATCCAGTAGCTATTTCCGATCGAGACACTCATTTTCCTAATCGGGACCTTCATCCTGCCTGAGAACTACATTCCCGGTCGGGAATGTTTATAGACTTAGATTTCTCTCACTGTTTTGGATCCGATCCAAAAACCCATTTTATTTCTCCTTCACACCTTCAATGTGTGTGACCCATTAGGTTCTCGGTTATATTGGCTACTCAGATCAACACTTAATTTCAAGTAGATCATAAGCGGTATCTAGCAATACATCATGACCCCTAAATAGCCGAAAGTAGTGGTTTAACTACGAACCTTTCCATGGATAATTATCCGTACAATTCATCCTTTTACTATTCTATACCCTACTTAATTCAGAGCATGGATTATATATTAACTCTTGCTAGACTGACTACGTCACACCTAGCCCAAGTGATATTGGATCTTATCATTTGGACTCATTATTCAAATAGACATGTGACTGAAGACCATCTTCATGACATTTTCACTCTGGCCAAAGATTCTCGAGTGATAATCCAAACAAGAGGTGTGGGTATACACTCCCTCTATCAGGAATGGTGAATCCTCTATTAGCTATCCAATTACCTTTGAATACCTCAAGCTATATCCAATCACCACCCTATGAGCGGCCTCTGTAAGGCAACAAGAAATGGAGTCAAAGCACATAATCAACAACTAAGATATCCTTGAGTACCTTAAGTCTAAGGATACTTGTGCGATTGCTATAATGAGACTATCATTGACATTTGAATAGACGATCCATATAATGGTCTCATAGCAGGTCATCCAATATACTTGACTACTCTAGTAAGCATCCACATGTTAATTCTAGACAACTTATGTCTATAGATTATGAGATCTACTGTTTGATCCAATCAAGGAGTATAACATGTGCTAATCTATCCGGAATAACAATGTCCAGTCTTGTTAATCCTATGACTAGGGACAATTTAGATATAACCATAATTACACATAATAGGAATCTCAATATCATGATCCCATCATGATTTCCTTCATGCTATATTTGTATCATGAACTTCATTGATTAATTTAAGATCCAATCAATTCATAGTATAAATGAACATTAATAAATGAAAATGCCTTTATTCATGTGAAATGAATTTGTATAATAAGTGCTAAATGTGATTACCTTTAGAGCATTTCTCCAACAATCTCCCACTTGCATTAAAGCCAATCACCTTTATATCTAATACCATAAGCGAGTACTTGAGAATCATATTTCTTTTGGGGAAGTGGATTAGTTAATAGATCAATAATGTTCTGATCAATGGACACTCTCTCTATCTTTATATCATTTCTACCAATGATCTCTCTAATCATCTCCTGAGCACATGTTAGGACTTTTGATGAGACTATGGCTGCTTTGCTTGCGCAATGGCTCCATTATTGTCATAGTATAGCTGTATTGGATCAACAATACTAGGAACCACTCCTAGTTCTTTGATGAATTTCTTTATCTAAACCGCTTCTCTAGCTGCCTTGGAAGCTACAATATATTTTGCTTCAGTTGTGGAATCAGCAGTCATATCTTGTTTGGAACTCTTCCAATCGACTGCTTTACTGTTCAGTATAAATACATAACCTAATTGAGATTTTGAATCATCTCTATCAGATTGGAAGCTGACATTATTATACCCGCTTATGGCAAGATCTCTATATCCATATACCAAGAATACATCCTTAGTCCTTCTTAAGTACTTGAGGATATTCTTGACAGCCACCTAATGACCCTTACTAGGGTCCGACTAGTACCTGCTTGTGACATTTAAAGCATATGATACATTGGGCCTTGTATATATCATAATATACATGATTGATCCAATAGTTGATGCATATAGAATCAAACTCATACGAGTCTTCTCATCTTGTGTCTTTAGACACATAGATTTTGAGAAGGTAATTCTACGGGTCATGGGAATGAATCCTCTCTTGCATTGCTCCACGCTAAACCTTTTTAGCATCTTATCTATGTATATAAACTGTAAGAGACCAATCAACCTTTTAGATCTGTCTTTATAGATCCTTATCCCCAAAATATAGGTTACCTCTCCAAGGTCTTTCATGGAGAAATTTTTGATAACCAAATTTTGATATATTGTAATATCGAGACGTTGTTTTCCATAAGTAGTATGTCATTTACATACAATACTAGGAATACGATTGCACTCCCACTAACCTTCTTGTACATATAAGGTTCATCCGGATTTTATGAGAAACCAAACTCTTTGATTGTCTTATCAAATAAGATATTTTAACTTCTAAATGCTTGCTTTAATCCATAAATAGATCTTTGAAGCTTGCATACTTTATTGCCATATTTGGATATGAATCCATCTGGTTGTATCATATACACATCATCAGCAAGGTTTCCATTAAGGAAAGTCGTCTTCACATCTATTTGTCAAATCTCATAGTTATAATGAGTAGCAATAACTAGGAGTATCCTTATGGATTTGAGCATGGCTATTAGACTTCGTCATAGTTAATTCCTTGTCTTTGACGATAACTCTTAGCTACTAGTCTAGCTTTATAGGTAACCACATTACCTTCCATATCGATCTTCTTCTTGAAGACTCATTTGTACCCTATGGGCCTTATCCTTTTAGGTAGATCAACCAAGGTCCATACTTGATTTTCATACATGGAATCCATTTCTGATTGCATGGCCTTTAGCCATTTATCAGATTCTAAACTCTTCAGAACTTCTTTATATCTAGTGGGCTCATCATCTTTAATGAGCAAATATATCATTCTGATTACTTATGAGAAATCCATATCTCTCAGGAGTAGAACGTATCCTATTAGATCTACGAAGATCTTGTGAGTCAGTAGGTGTGGCTGTCGTTTCATCTCTATGAACAACAGGTTCAGGTTTGGGCAATTGATCTACGTCTATTATAGCATATTGAATTTCTTCAAGTTCAATTTTGCTCCTACTATCTCCTTTAAGAAGAAACTCTTTCTCTAAGAAGATATCATGCTTTGAAATAAATACATTTTGTTCCAAAAGATTATAGAATTGATATCCAATCGTTTCCTTAGGATATCCTACAAACAGACATGGCTCAGATTTAGTTTCTAGCTTGTCTGACATTATCCTCTTCACATAAGATGGACAACCCCATACTCTCATGTGACAAAGTATAGGCTCCTTACCTTTCCATATCTCATATGGAGTAGTATCAACTGTCTTGGAAGAGAATTAATTTAATATATAAAAGGCAGTCATTATTACATAACCCCAAAAGGATATAAGGAGTTCTGCTAAGCTCATCATTAACCTTACCATGTCTAATAGGGTTCAGTTTCTCCTTTCAGCCATACCATTGTATTGTGGTGTAAAAAGTGGAGTCCATTGGGATAAAATCCTATTATCTCTACGATAAACTTGAAACTCTTAGCTCAAGTATTGACCACCTCAATCAAATCTAAGTGTTTTAATATTTTTGACAAGTTATTTCTATACTTCATATCTGAATTCTTTGAACATTTCAAATGCATCAGACTTGTATTTCATAACATACGCGTACCTAAATCATGAATAATCATCGATAAAGGTAATGAAGTAGGGATAACCACCTTTGGTGTGTACATACATTAGGCCACATACATCTGAATGTATTAGGTCCAATAGCCTAGTGGCATATTCACCATTTCCTATAAAAGATGATTTTGTCATCTTGCCTAATAAACAAGATTCATAAGTGTCATATGATTCATAATCAAATGATCTCAAACTACCATCATTATGCAGTTTAGTTATGCGCCTCTTATTTATATGGCCAAAGCGACAAAGCCATGAGTATGATAGTTTAGGTTTATCCATTTTTATTCTTTTATTATTGTCATCAATATTAAAAATAGAACTAGACATGTCAAGAATATAAATTCTATTGCACAAAGTTCTAGTACCATAAAGAATATTATTTAACATTATTGAGCAGCCATTGCTATTAATTGTTAAATCAAATCCACTTTATTCAAACTAGAAATAGAAATTATATTCTTAGTCAATACTAGAACAAAAAAGCAATTATCTAATTCTATTACAAGCCCACTTGGAAGGGCTAAAACATATGTTCCTAAAGCTAAGACATTAACTCTTGCTCTATTGCTAACACATAGATCTGACTCTCCCTTCTTAAGCTTTCTACTGTTCTTTAGGCCCTGCATATCAGTGGATATATGTGAGCCACAACCAATATCCATACCCAAATGATATCATTAGAAACAGTTTGAACATCATTGACAACAATAATTGAAATAGATAGGGCATCGAATACCTTCTTTTTTAAGGACTCCAAATAGGATTTGCAGTTTCTCTTCTAATGGCCATCTTTGCCACAAAGCAAGTGTAACACTCTCTCATATAATTAAGATTAACCTAATTATATAAGCAAGTGTTATAGACTTTTCGTTATTGAAAACTTGTGAAAATTTAAAACTTTTTCTTTTCCTTATATTATTATCATTTAACATCCTTTCATATAAATATTTTTCATGTTACCATTTTAACATATTAGTCCATATCTTATATTATGCATAAAACTATCATTCATCCAATAGAATAAATCCAGTTTAGGCTAAACTAGCCCGGTGTTTACAGAATTATGTCATATATAAATACATGTTCTTTAATCTAATAGACATGTACAAAATTAACTACCCATATCCCATATGACATATAATAAAAACAAAAATGTCATGATATCACCGACCCCAAAGGTCTGCACTTTGGTTATGGGCTTTCTTCTCTTTAGTCAATTTCTTCTATCTAGCAGCTCCAAACCTGCGTGCAGGAACACCCACACGCTAAGCAACCTAATGCTTAGTGGTACATATATGCATGTAAATTCATGCAACCATGGGATGACATATCACATGTATACTTATGCTAATGCCAAAATAATGTTCAACATATATAAGATATACATTTAAAATACTACAAGCATGTATATATATATTTGCCCAAAATCATGTAATCATTTAATAACATACATAGCATACTTGTCTCATATCATCAAATTAT
>CATIWF010004655.1:0-24866 GCA_949630135.1 Balakata baccata | reverse complement strand
CTTTATTTGAGTGTCATTAACAATTAAGAAGAAGAAGAAGAGATGATAATTAGAAGCCAAATTTTTTACATAAAATCATCAAGAAAATGAAAGAGAGTCTTATTAACAGAATGGAAGAAGTCCAAATTTGCCCATATATGTTTACCCCTTCGGTTATTAAATAGAAAATACGAAAATTCACCTCTTTCTTGCCAATTCTTGACAGGCCTAATTATGTATAAAATCCTTTAATTTTCTTTAATTCATTCACCTTTACCTTTGTTTCAGATCCGACCCGAATCCAATTTTCAAAGCGGACACAATAATCGCGGGTTCGGGACAGCAACAAGCCGGATCGCCCGTGGAGCTGTGAGCCCGAATATATCACTCATATCAAGCTCACTAGGCTTCATACCATCAGGTAACTCCCATGTAAAGCAATGAAGAAGATGGGCAACAGCTAAATCAAGAGCATAGAGTCCGAGTTGCATACCGGGACATGATCTCCGACCCGACCCGAAAGGAATAAACTCAAAGTTACTTCCCTTAAAATCAGGAACTCCTTGTTTCAAGAACCTTGAAGGCCTGAACAAATCCGGATCCTCCCACGAATTCTTGTCCCGACCAATAGCCCATGCATTGATCATGACCCGAGACCTCGCCGGAATGTAATATCCGGCAACCTCGGCATCCTCCGCTGTCTCGTGTAAGAGAAGTGGGATTGGCGGGTGAAGTCTCAGAGTTTCTTTTAGTACGCATTTAAGGTATGTTAACTTGTCGAAATCTGTCTCCTCCACTCGCCTGTCAAGCCCCACCACCTCCGCCAACTCTTGCTGAACTTTCTTCATCTCCTCCGGACTCTTCATCAGCTCCGCCAGTGCCCACTCTATCGCCGACGCCACCGTCTCCGTCCCTCCAAACATCACATCCTGCAGCAAAATCCATACACAATCATTAATTCATTTGACAAAATACAATTCTGTATTTTGTAATATTTCTTAGTTTCCACGTACCATGATAATAGCTTTAATATTGTCGCGAGAGAGCTTAATGGAGCTAGTTAGATCGTCAGATTCGTTTACTTTAGCCTCTTCGCTGTAAAAAGCGAGCATTTCATCCACCATATCAGTTTCAGCATCATCAGATTTTTTTTTCTGCATATGTTGATCGATGATCAAATCGATGAATCGATCGAGAGAAGTACGAGCCATGACGAGTCTGGAATTTAGGCCTTGTGGATCAATCCAACCAAGCCAAGGAATAAAATCAGCAATATTAAAAGCACCAAATAGCTTAGAAAACTCCTGCAAAATCCGAATAAATTCTTCTTGTCCTTCGTTCTTAGATCCGAAAGCAGACCTATAAATAATGTTCATAGTGAGAGTAAAAATTAACTCCCCAACGTTAATGGTTTTTCCTTTAGAGGAAGCAGTGGCTTTAACCATGGCATCAACTTCATCTCTAACAGAAGCCCAAGATTCTGCCCTTTTGCGGCTGAACACCTTCATCACGCAAATCTTACGCATCTGTCGCCAGAAGGGGCCGTAATGGGCGAAAGCCATATCAGCACGATCATAAGTGAGGTAGCTGATGGCAATGGTGGCTGGCCGGTTAGAGAAAATGTTGTCTTGAACTTGAAGAACTTGTCGAGCCATATCGGCAGAAGAAACAGCTACCATGTGTAAATTCCCCATCTTAAGATGGAAAAGGCCACCATATTGTTTAGCCAACTTGGCTAATCCTCGATGTGTTAATCGATCCATCATTAGCATGTTGCCTATAATTGGTAAGCCTTTGGGGCCTGGTGGATAGGGCAATCTTCGTCGAAGGCGAGACATAACACTTAGCATTAATATTAAAGGTATAATAATAAGAAAAAGATTCAAGGGTAATGGTTGCAGAGCTTCGAGATAAGCATCCATGGTGGTTTGTGCTTCGGCTTCTGTTTTCACAGCAACTTCTAATGTTAAGTTGCTAGTTGAGCAAAATATAATGGGTCTATATATAGTGGTATTTTTGTTTTTTTAAATAAAAGGGTTCAATCGGATATTCAAATTCAATATTTCAGTTTTGATCTATCATATTAATATCCATATATTTTTTCGGAGATATAGCTCGTCCAAAATGACTGTTCATGTTAAGTTTTTCTTTCTTTCTTTTTCAATTTGGTCACGCTTAATTATTTTATAAGTTAAAATAAATAAATTATTTATTAACAAGTAAAACAAATGGAGAAGATGTTAATTAAAACAACTTAAGTAAACAAAGTAGGCCACCCCAAGACATGATGGAAGACTTTTCCTTTTTTTTCGTATAATATTCGTAGGAAAAAAATAGAAAAAATCAATAAAGTTTAGTTTAATGGTATTAATTTGATGTAGACGGTTTGAATTCAAATTGAATTTTTAATTATTTTCTTTGAGAGAGCAAAATTTAAATTTTTTAAGCATTGAATCAAAGTTCCTTAATCTTATAATTAAGGTTAAATTAAAAAAATCATAAACTTTACATTTTATTACAATTATAGTCAATTCTTTAAAAAATTGAGTTTAATTACATGTATTTTAGGTTTTGTAACAAATTTTACATCAAGTGAACTATATCTCACTCCAATCCTATATGGTGATGATATGAAAAAATATTAAAGATATAAAATAATGATATGGAAAAAATAATGGAACTAGTGTAGAAAAAATTGTCATATAAGTATAAAAACTAAAATGGTACCGTTTTGAAAATTATGTTTGTTGAAATAGATCCATGAATCTCTTTATCAAAATCGCCACTTTCTCAAAATAGATCTTATTATAACATGGTTTGTCTCTTTATTAGTCAAATAATATTATTTTAGTTTAGGTGGTAAGTGTAATTTGATGTGTAAAATAGTGCCCTTTTATTTATATACTCATGTGGCAAGTTTTTTCCACATTAGCTCAATTGTATTTTTCTATATTATTGTTTTATATTTTTAATATTTTTCCATATTATCACTACGCAGATTTAGAATAAGGTACAATCCATCCGAAATAAAATTTATTATAAAATCTAAAATTCATATAATTAAAATCAAATTTTTAAAAAAATGATCATAATTATAATAAAGTGTAAATTTTATAATTTTTTTTAATAATTTAACCTATAATTAATGCGTACCTTAACTTTTTAAACTAATTATTACAGTCCTACATATTTTTTTCATTTTACTTTCTTTATCTTCCATTTGTTTATTTATTAATTTAATAATACAAGTGCATAATATGTTTAAAATAAATTATTTATACTATTGTTCAAGGATTATAATTATATGTAGTAATTAATTTCATCAGAAAATAAATTTAAAAAAATATAAGAAATTCCCAATTTTTGGATACTTTTTCAATTAAAACTCTTTTGTTCTTTTTAACAATTTGAACCCTAATTTTCATAGTAGATTTCAATCAAAAAATTCCACAGCTACATTTCCATCCAATTCTACATGCATGAAAATCTGACATAAAAAAATTACCACCACATTTCAACTTGCAATTAATTTGTTATGAAAATGTGAGTTTAAACACTATATATATATATATATATATAATATTATTTGAAGAAAATCCCACGTCAAGAGTTTAAGGGATAGAAAAAGAGCTTATAATTATAGTAAAACTATATTCAAAATGGCTTAAGTTAATTTAAACTAAAATTGAATCCACATTTATCTAATGCATATATACAAAGGGAGAAGTTTGGCTAGCAGGTAAGATACATGTTGTCATAATACTCAATCGGTGATCCAGTTCTAAGAGAGGTCATCTTGTTAATCATCTTATTTCTATGATATAATCAATCACTAACATGCAAGAAAAGCAGGACTCAAAGCATGCATCCAATTGAGGGAGGGGACAGTGGGACTGGAACCTGGATTCTGGATTGTTTGGGAAACTTTAAGTTTTCAACTAAGTGAACCTGGATTATCTACATCCGATTTGCTTCCAAGGAGTTTCAAGTTCGGTTTCTCTCTTCCAAGAATCTCTAGATAGCAGATATTCTTACTAACCCACTGCCATCTCAATGTTTTCTGTTGTTCTTCCTGATCCTGCAGGCATTGGCTTTGCGTGGGAGGTATCAGATGATAATCCTTATCATCATCAGCTCGTATCCTCAAGGTGTTCTTCTTTGGCTCCAGCATCACAATGTTGGTACTTCTTATATATGTTCGTTAGTTGTGTCTTTTGTTTTGTTAACTTTGCTTGCCACTCTTGAGTTTGCAACACTCATCAGCCGAATGCCGGTGATAAGCCGGAAGAAGGTGAGGATAACGTCAAGTCATCGTAGCCCTTATGCTTTGGACGATATACGTGCTACAATGGTTGGGACAAAGGGTCACGATTCCTCCGATGTAAAAAAAATAACATGAAAATTTACATTTATAACTTAAAAGAGCGTTACCAACATTTTTTTATATAATTCTTGCTATATATTTTTAATATAAAAAAATATAAATATTTTTATAATAAAAATTAGTAATTTTTAGAAATAAGAAGCATATATTATTTTTATATTAAAAATATATGGTAAAAATTATATAAAGAAGTATTTGATAGCATGCATTTTTAACTTATATCTTCTTATATAGCAATTGATAATCAGTAGAATCTCTTTTTTTTTTTTTTTGAAAAAAAAGAAATGGAGTTTAATCAGCCACACGTGGCAGAAGCATGAATGTTTACTAAATTATATGACACATCTGCGCCATGTTCTTTTTTATATATATTTTTTTTTTTTAATTTCGGATATTTTATTTTTTAAATAAAGAGTTTTATTTAAATGTTATTTATTTTTGAATAGTAAGTGATTTATTAAATTACAGTTGAGTTTAACGTTTTTATATTAAAACATACCTAAATACAATTTAAAAAATTAAATCTATTGTTGAATTTACAAATCTTTGACATTTTCATTCTAAAAGGAAAAAAAAAAATCCCTTGTCCATATTACTTATTAAAAAAATGTAGTATAATGTAAGTAATAATAATTAAGTATTGTTTAGTGAAGGGGTGGCAGCACTCCACCCGTCGTTGTCTCATTGATAATGTTCATTAGCGTCTATTGCTAACGACTCTCTTCTTTTTTAAATATTTTCTAAAAAATATACATATAGTTTTATAGTTTTGTAATTTCAAATACAATGTTTTTTTTTCGATAAAAAAGAGTTTTATGGTTAATGCTTTTAATAAATGTATGTTTTTTTTTACTATAATAATATTAAAAAAATACTGAGTTAGTATTAATATGTAACAAAATAGACATCATTTCAATGTCGTTACTTATTAATACCAGCTTACCGTTTTCTAACATAAAATTTAAATATAATAATGACATAAACTACCAAATCTTTTTTTACTCAAAAAATCTCATACTTGAAATTGTAAAAATATAAAATCACATGTAGATTTTTTGATATTTTCCGTATTTTCTAATATTTATTTTCTTGATTAGTTGGTAATAAGAAAAAAATTGTTAAAATTAATTTTTCCTTTTTTTTTATTTTTAGATTTTTCTTTGTTATTATCAACAAATGAAGAATTTTTAATGGCTTAAGTCATATCCAATTCCTGAAAATATTCGTTTTCACCATTTAACTCCTTGTAGCAATTTTTTATCTACTTAGTCACTTAAATTCCTTTTTTGATTCATTTTGCTTCATATTTAATTCGTAAAACGTGTATAAAATCTCTTAATACTGACATAATAAGAAAAAATGTTTGACTTAGTTAATGGTGTCATATCAGCAACAAGATATCATATATTCGGTTTACGAATTAGATATGTAATAAAATAAAAAAAAATAAAATTTATATAACTAAGTAAACTAAAATTACTACAGTAAGTTAAATGTCGAAAATCAATATTTTCATAGTACAGAGTAGTATTTAAGTCATTTCTAATCAAACAGGCAATACCCTGACCATTACTCATGCATATAACATTTATTTTTCTCCCCTTATAATAAAGATCATTTATTAGAAATAATTAACATTCAACTTATTTAGCCTAACCTGTAGATGGATAGTTATTTCTTTACTTTTCAAACCAACTACCAAGATTCAACAATTGAATTTTTATCGGTTTACCTACAATTTTTTAATTATATAATTCGTAACAATTTAGTACTTAGAAAAATTATTTGTAATACAAAAATATTCAAATTATGTAAATTGTAACAATTCAATACTTCAAAAATTATTTGTAACACAAAAACACCTCAATTTTTATTTTATAATACAAAAGTACCTCAACTTTTATTTTGTAACTAAATAGTACTTCCGTCTTTGACTATTAATTTTTTTAACATAAGTGTGATATAAAATATCTATATAAGATAAATTTTAATAAAAATAAAATTAACTATAATATTCACATCAGATAAATTTCAATTTTACTAACTGCATATTATAATTAATTTTGTTTTTATTAAAATTTATTTAGATATTTTGTATCATACTTTTGTTAAAAGACTAAAGGGATATTTAAGAATACTGTTGAGTATTCCAAAAGCAAATTTTGAATTTTTTTATGTAATTGACTAATTTTTTTAATTAACTAAATGAGTCATAATAGTTGAAGACAGAAGTACTATTTAGTTACAAAATAAAAATTGAGGTACTTTTATATTACAAATAATTTTTAAGGTATTGAGTTATTACAATTTATATAATTTGGGTAGTTTTGTGTTACAAATAATATTTGGAGTACTGAGTTGTTGTTAAGAAAACAATAAAAAGTATTCTTAATTCAATATTCGAATAATATGACAAGAGGAAGGTATAACCAATTTGAGGTATGTATTCCATATAATGTTCTTAAGACAAATTCGTCTCATACAACCAGTATTTAGGATAACTAGCATCTATCTCCTAGAATACAGTAGACATCAAGTAAATGTTGAACACACAACACTTACTTACAGCGAACTGATTATGTATCACACTCTCTATCAATTTGAGAAAAAGAAAGTCAAAAACCTCTATTTATACTAGATGAAAGAGACATGAGATTAATTGTGATTAATCTCTTTAAATGCTGCTAATAATACCTCAAATAATAGTGAATTTAATATTTAAAACATCAAAAAATAAAATTCTAAAAGACATGAAGTTCAAGAAACTAATTTGGAAAACAATTCACACGGAAGTGTGGAGTAGCCATGCACACACTGAAATACAACGACATGGGCATGTGGATCCACACGGGAGTATCAGAAGCATGGGCGGCAGTGTGGAATCAACAAGACTCATAGTCGTGTAGATCGACATAGGAGTGTTGTTTCAATTTCCAGAAATAAAAAATATAAAATTTGGTTTAGTCCAAACCATGGGATTTCAGCCCAATATTTGTGTACGCATTTGTCTATCCTGGACCATGAATTTGTACTCTTCCTGTACTTGACCACACGAGAGAGAACCTTCCATGCTACTTTCTTATCTATGTAAGAATGCATCTTACTATATAAACACAAGTCCAACTTTACATTTTTAGTAATATGAGACAACTTTCACTTTCATTTTTCCTCTTTATATCTCCTTAGCAATAGACTTTTGAGTTTCAATTTCTATTCACACATTCTCTATTTTGAGTATATAAATATATTAATTTATAGTTCTCTTGTCAAGAAATAAATATTTGGATCTTTCTCTCAAAACTGAGTTGTGGGATCCACCTGAATTATTCTCTCAAAATGGCTTATAATTACAATTTTTCAACAGTTGTTACAATTTACATAATTGAGGTACCGTTAACAAAATTTATCCATTTTATCCAAAGTTGAACAGGTCGAGATATAATTTGATAATATTTCTTGTTGTAATTAAAAAAGTGGAAGAAATTATGATTTTCAGTTGCCAAACATTAAAATTTTTACGTGACTGAAAATGTTGTATTTTCAAAGAAAAATTACAAACAATTTTTTTTTTTATTAGGAGGCATATATAGACCATTAATAGGAGTAGTCATCTTCTTATACTTAACATAAAGATAATATAACTCCCACTAAGGAAATTTTTTAGTAGATTATGTATATCATATCATCAATAACTAAATTAATCACTCATTGATATGCATTTAACTGTTTTATTCTCATTGATTGAAATAAATGCAATATACATACATGTCATTTAATGATTGGATTAGTCTATGAATGAAATAGTAGATATTGTTTACCTAAAAATTTTTCATCCTACTAATATTGATAGATGATGGTGATGAAATTCGAACTCGAAACTTCTTATAATTCTTACAAATAATATATATCAATTAAATCACTCATTAATTGATTAAATTAGAAACATTTATGTAAAGCCAATGAGAATTTTTTTTTTATTATCCTTTTTATTGCCTTCTCCGTATTTTAAATAACACATACCTTGCTGAGGATAATATATTCCAATGGTATAGGAGTTTACTCTTCAAGTTTCAGATTCGAGATTCACAAAGACAAATAATAATAATAATAATAATAATAATAATAATAATAATAATAATAAAATACACATACCTCACTTATAATGGTCTCGGATCCATATTAAAAAAAATATATACTTTTTTCAATTCTAAATAGGTATCGTTTAAAATTTTTGTATAATAATTGATATAAATGACATCTATTTAGAAATAGTGGGAATAATGGATTATATACTAATTCGAATTTTATATGAAATCTATTAATAGTTGATAGTCCAAGTTGAGGGCTGAATTAAAGGCTGGGTCATTCAAGCAAGCACCATTCACACAATTTAAATTGACGTTGCTGAATTTATTTGCTCCTAGCACACGTATCCTCAATCAGTTAACTGAAATTATATATTGAGATTAATCATATTTATGTTTGATAGAATTTTAAGAATGACAAAACACTTCTTTATAAATTTTAAGATAAACTGCATATTTAGAATTCGAACTCAAAACCTCTAGTTAAACTAGAATAGAGTCATATAATGTCATGCATACTTCATGGATTATTTACTATGACGAATTTCAATAAGGACTATATGCAAGATTGAATTTTATTCTAATTGGTATTATTTTTCAAATATATGACTTTTCGGATTAAAGAAAAACAGAGAAAGTCAGACTTTTTCCCATTGCAATGGGATTCTTTCTATAAACTTTTCTTTCAGCGAAATTTTACATTTTTCTTCTGATTGTGGCACAATAATTTTTTTTAAATTTATACGAAAACTTAAAATTCTTAAATATCATAGTAACTCCAAAGTCTAATTTCTTATATTTGAATGAGATTTTTGCTTTCACATTTCCTATATAAAAATATCAGTATATATGCAATATAAATTATATATATCTTCTTTTTTTTTTGTTCGAACATCTATTATTATTATTATTATTATTATTATTATTATTATTATTATTATTATTATTATTATTATTATTATTATTATTATTCGACTAAATTAATATAAGTAATTCAGTGTATAAATAAAAATTAAAAGTGAAGGGGGCCGGGCCAGATATTTTAGCAAAATGAGTCATGCTTATAATAATTAAGGATATGTAGAAATTAATCGTCTTAATTTGATGAGAAGTGAAAATTGATAGATTTTGATACCTTACCTTTTTATTATTATTCCCAGTCACGATCTCTTAATTTTGCTTAGACACTGGAACCATTGACGGTTTCGTTTCACCATTAATCATCATTTTATTATTTTTAATTATTAATTTTTAATTAATTAACATCATAATCTTTGATTTTTTTTTTAATAATTTCTTTGTCATGATATTTATGCACGTCAAATCATTATATTTTTTAATCACCAAATATAAGTAGAAATGGCAACAGATATAAGTTTTGAAAGTATCTACTCTATCTGAATCTATTTAAATCCTAAGGGATAATTTTGTTAGAATTTTGGGACGGATATGGGTAGAGATTTTCGGGTACCCACTATCTAATAAACCCGATTATATATATATATATATATATATATATATATTATTGAATGTAATGATATAATTAATTATTTTTTGTATGTTATTGAATTAAAAATGTAATGGAAGTTGAAAATTTGAAATATAATTTTTATATCATAATGAAGAATATTTAAATTTTATTATTTTTATATTATTTTTATATAATTTGATGAATTATTTTAATTTAAATATGTTGAATTTTTATTTTCTTTATTTTATTTTATAGTAATTTATAATAGATTGTTTGTATATTTTTACTAATCTTTAAATATTTATTTAGTTTGAATTTTATTTTATTTTAAATTTTATTATAATAAACGAGTATTAAACGGGTTCAGGTATTAATTTGATTTGGAACAGATATGAGTAGATGTATATATAATAAGATTTGGATATGACATTTTTCGTAGGTATCATATATGTTGTCATCCCTAAATATAAGATGTACCTAGTTTTAGTTTTCCTTTTTTTTTTTCTATATATATCTTTCATAATAAAGGGTTAATATTAACCATATACGGTAAAATGAGATTGTAAGAATTTCTTATTTTTTAATCAGAGATTTCAAATTCAAATATTAAGTGCGAAACACTTTTTAAACTTGGAATGAAGTATTTTATCTCTTCAATAATAGATCTGATCAATACTAGATGGTTAAGACCAAAAAGAGTTAATATTATACTTAATTTTCATTATACAGTTTAACTCTCTCTAAAAATAAAATTATTAGTAAAAAATTACTATTTACTCTATGTAGTTTAATATAATAGACTAGTACCCTTTAGGTTTGAAAATTATATGATTTGCCCTCTATAGTTTGATATAATATGCTAATATCTCCTGATGTTTAAAAATTATATTATTTATCCCATATAGTTTAACATAATATACTAGTAAGAAAGAAAATTATTTTTTGTTCAAGAAATACTAGTACAATAAATCAAATTTACAGGGAGTATTAGTACAATATGGAGATAATTGTGCAAATTGTACCAAATATTTTCACTTTGTTACTAAATATTTTAATTGTTACAAATTGGTATCAAATATTTCAAAAATATTACAATTTAGTATCAAATCAAAATTCTAGTCAAACAAGATAATATGTCAATATATGGGTGTGCCACGTAAACTGTCAATATGTTATATCAACCGGTAAATATGTCATGTCATTTTACTAGAATTTTGACTTTGGTATTAAATTGTAACATTATTGAAAGATTTGGTATCAACTTGTAATAATTAAAAGTTTGGATACCAATTTATAACAAAATAATAAGAATTGGTACCATTTGTGCAATTAACTCCGTAATATATCAAAATTTTAAGAGGCAAATTTAATAATTTTTAAATATTAGAAGGTACTGGTGTATTATACTAAATTACACGAGGTAAATTATATAATTTTAAAATTTTAAAAAATATTAGTGTATTATATCGATTTATACGAGGTAAATACTAATTTTTTTAATTATTAAATGGGTTGCGTGATTTAGCATCATTATAGCGTCAGTTTAGATTATAATTTCTAAGTTTAAAGTTTGTACACGGTTCTTAGGAGTATATTTTCATGAGTTTTTTTGTCTAATTTATTAAATGCTAAACCCATCCACGGCACTTGAATTTTACAATTTTACTAAGTTTCTTCTCCAAATTAGTTTTCATAAAGGTTACTCTTTAAAATCTATTTCTACTTAAATTTGATAGCTGTAAAATTTTAAAAATATAATAATTTATTCTATACTAATTTGACAGCCAAAATCATATTAAAAATATAAAATTACAGGCCGAATGCTAAATCAATATGAAAAAAATAATTGTTATACAAACTGAAAAAAAAAAATCAGAGTTTTATTGAATAATTACAATGTTTAATAGTCAAAAGCCATGTGTCTGACAGGGTGGTATAGACCAATATTTTAATATTATATCGTAGTTTAAACATTTTAAAATAAATTATAAATCATTGACCGCTACCGTTAATCGTCATCACTGATTGCTACTAATAGTTATCGCTAAATTATACGCATCTTAAAGCATACTTCTACTCCCTCCAT
Source organism: Balakata baccata (assembly GCA_949630135.1). Lineage (NCBI taxonomy): Eukaryota > Viridiplantae > Streptophyta > Magnoliopsida > Malpighiales > Euphorbiaceae > Balakata > Balakata baccata. Next base: position 12,861 of record CATIWF010004655.1, on the reverse strand, counting down.
CCCCTAAAAGTTTACTAATTATTTGTTTACAAGATATTGACTTATTTCTATTTTTAGACAAATTGAATATTTCAGAAAATTAATGAATTTCCTTCTCATTCATTGAGAAAATGCTGACATTACTAGATTAGATATATTGAACAATTTCTCTTTTTTTTTTTTTCATTGAAACAGATTATTTCAACCAACCAACTCAATTAATGAATTTTGAATTTTTCTGCTGCGGACTTTTGCAAGAAGTGCAAGATTGAAAACCCATTATTTGGAAAATGAAATATTATCAAAAAAAATAAAAGAATAATTGGACCGCAAAAGGCCAGAAAAGCTGCCATGTCATGTCAAAGAAAGATGATAATTTTGGCTGTAGTGAATGTGAATGGATTTGTTGTCGGTGTTTTAGGCTATCAAATAAAAACAATTGGTCCACAATATTAATCAAGTAAAGTAGACAATAATCAATCAATGTGGGTTGCAGTCAATATCTTCAACCGAAAAAATGCATCTTCTAACTACTTCAAATCTTCTTTTTGGAATGTTACAAATTTTGGCCTTTTTTTTTTTTATCTATTAAGAAATACAATAGACTAACAATCTCTTAATACATATTATTAAAAAATTTAAATTTTTATCAATATTAATAAATGGTGGTAAGAACGTTAAAATTTCAGAACTTCCACAATTCTCATATATGAAAATATAAATTCCAGACATTATAAAGAAAAGTTAAAAAAAAAAAAAAAGCAACTAGCAGTTTTTGCTGACTCTTATTAATTTATACTTATTCACACTTCAAATCAAGGAACGACAGGAATTTCAAAATAAAGAAAGAAATTTGATGATTTTGCAGTTTTAAATTTCACAAACTAAGAATTTTAAATTGACATTTTAATTTTATTTAATTACCACTTGAGTACCTGAATGACTAATACATGAAGTTAATATTACACAATAAATTATCAATATTTTTATGAAATAATTAGATTAAGATAACAAATTCAATAAATTAATTTTTTAAACATAATTTCCTAAGTTTTAATCACTGCTTGCAAAATATTATGCTGCTAATTAGTCCAAATTCTTTTTATTAATTTGATAAATTTATTTACCCAATATTTCATTATAAAACACTAATCTTTTTGAAAACAACTGACATGGTTAATTAATTATTCATTGAAATTAGGAAATTATACCTATAATTAAAATTAGCTTTAATATAATCAGGAGTTGGTGCTTGGACCAGACAAGAACCTGGGTAGGTAGAATGAAGTGAAAATAAGAAAAGGACGAACTTAATTCTAGATGAATGGGACAAATTACGTTTATACATGTGAGTAAATACCCAAATGCCTTGTAATTAATTTTAGAAATTAAATTTTAAAAGACTTTTAACTTATCTCAATTTATTAAAAAAAAATTTAGTTAGATTATATTTCATATTTAAAATAATATATATTATTTTTTAGAAAATATAATATGGATTATTATTATTTATTTTTATTATTATCTATCAAAAATATAGAAAATGTATTTTCAAAAAACTACAAAAATTGAAAAATGTTTTCATCAGCTTTTTCAGAAAAAAGTTTACTGTTGTTGTTCCTATTTCTTGGTGTTGATAGATTAGAGGCTCTACTCTTTGAGAGCTAAATAGTTAAGAATCAATTTTGATTGGATTTCTGCATTACAAGAGGTAATTTTCAATATATTGTTTTTATACACTTGATCATGTCTGATTGGTATTTTGCAAGAGTTGTGAAATACGTTTGTTTAGATTTAAATCCTAATTTTATGAATGATTATAATTTTATTTCGCTGCGTTTATATATTTTTGCAAAAGTGGTATCAGAATTATATTATTTTCACATGATTGGTAGTTGATCCAATTGCGCAACTAAAAAAAAAAAAAAATCAATTGTTGGTTGGGCTTTCAATAGCAAATTTAGTCATATTGCATTTAGAATGCATTTTGTTAATGAAATATTTTGTTTTTAAAAAAATGAACAGTACTTCAAAAATACTGTTTGTGAACAGTATAGTTCACATTATCCGTGAACTGTGACAAACAGTTTTCATGAATAGCGTAGTTTAGAGTATTGTGAATAGTACATGCACAGTACATGTGATTAGTGAAATGGTGAGAATTATATATTTTTATTTTATTTAAATGTTGCATAAAATTAAATTTGGTAAATCTCAATCAATTCACACTATTTGAAATTAGATTTCAAGAGAAAGTTTAAATTTAAAATAATTTAATTGAAAGAGTTTTAATTAAATTAAAAGGCTAAAATGAATCTATATAATTTAATTATTGTAATTGGGCATGTCGAATGATCATGGATTTAGAAAAACCAATATGATTGTATTTCATTTTTGGATTGTAATTTTATTTATTTAAATTTTGGATCTGCGAGCTCTATTTTTTGTAATTTCGCCTTGATATGTCAAATATAATTAATATAATTTGGAGAAACACACATTATGAAGGTCCAGAATTTTCTCAAAGAGCCAATGGGAGCTTGAAGAATAAGAATTTTAATTGTTTTTTAGTAAATAGGATTACTCCAATCTTTGTGGCTAGGATTGAGCCTATAAATAATTCATGATTATCTGAATTTATTTACTTGTTTTAATGTATATATATGTGTGTGTGTGTGAAAAGTGAGACCTAATAATTAAAGATAAAATCTTCCAATTAATATTAATTTGACATATAATATAATTTATAAAATAATATCATGGCTCTCTACTATGCAAAATTAAAAAAAAATTTATGATTATATTATTGGTTATAAAAACATAGGGATAATATAAATTCATAAGAGATATTTTAATAATTTTATTAAACATGAGATGTTGTATATATATGTGTGTGTGTGTGTTTATTAATTCTTAAGAAAAGCTTATGAACTTGAGAGAATTAATGAAATATATATGACATATGAACTTGATATCTAAAGTACTGGGAGCCAAAATAATAGATTGGATGATGTATGAGATGCATAAAATAAGAGTTATTTGTTAAAATTTTAATATACTAAGATTATTATATGAACTTGAGGTATGTTAAAATTTTAAGATTCAATCACTCATTAGAAATCCTACCTAACAAAGATTTCCGTTACTTATTTTGGAAGTATGAGTAACGCCAAATTAGTAAGAGTATCAATTTGATTTAAAGACCAATCATATTGAAAGTTGCACATAAAAGGAAACTAATTAATTATATTATTTTTACAATTAATATGACAACACATAGAACAAGTAACCTAATTGGAGGCATACTAGATGTCAACAAGCTCACTAGGCCAAATTTTGTGGATTAACTTAGAAACTTGAGAATTGTTCTCAAATTTGAGCGAATTGAGTATATATTTGATACTCCTATTCCTAGTCTACCTGAAGGGGCTAGTAAAAAAGAGCGAATAACACTTGAAAAATAGAAGGATGATGATACCCGAGCTACTTGCTATATCTTGGCCTATATAAGTTTAAAACTTCAGAGGCAACATGATAAAATGCAAGGAGCTACCAATATAATTCTGCATCTAAATGAATTATATGGTGAGATGAGCAAGACCGCTAGATATGAGATATCTAAGAAATTGTTTAGGTCCAGAATACTTGAGGGTGCTGATGTTGGAGTTCATGTTCTCAATATGATTGAATGCGTTGAGGAACTTGATAATTTAGACTTCAACATGGATGCTAATTTGCAAACAGATTTGATTCTTCAATCACTTCCAAAATCCTTCTCACAGTTCATTGTGAATTTTCACATGAACAAGATAAAATGTTCTCTGCTTGAGCTTCTTAATATGCTTATCACAATAGATGGAGCAATGAAGGGTAAGGGAAAAGAGATTGTTATTGTCCATAGTTCAACTTCTCGTTCCTTCAAAGAGGGAATGGAAAAAAAGAATAAAGGCACTCATTCTTATCTAAAACTTTCAAAGGGAGTATCAAAAGATAAAGGTAAGGCCAAAGCAGCTGCTAAAGGAAAATATTTCTTTTGCAATAAGGATGGTCATTGGAAGAGGAATTGTGTAGAGTATCTTCAATCCTTGAAGGTCAAGGGTAAGAAAAAGGATGTGCCTTCAGAAGATATACATATTTCTTGCTTTACAAATTCATCTAGTTGCTCATTATATTCTTGGATATTAGATTCAGGTGCTTCATCTCATATATGTGCATTTGTGTAGGATCTGGGAAGCAGCAGAATCCTTGAAAAGGATGAAATGGTCTTGAAGGTTGGGAATGAGGCAACAATTACTGCCAAGACCATTGGTTCTGCAACACTTAACTTGTCGTCCTTTCATTATTTAGTTTTAAATAATTGTCTTGTAATTGCCAATGTTTATTGAAATGGTATTTATATTTCTATTTTGACTAAAGACTGTTATATTTTTACATTTAAAGATAAGGTTTGCAATATTCATTTCAGAAATAAATTTGTTAGTATTGGTTTATTACAAGATGGCTTATTTTATTTGCAATTGAATGATAAGATGCATATTGAACAAAGTTTAGTTATGAATACTATCTATAAATCTAAATCTAATCTAAACTATTTATGGCATTTAAGATTAGGATATATTACACAAGATAGGTTGAACAAGTTAACAACTTTGGGCATGTTGAACAAATTACATTCAAGCCCAATTCCAACTTGCGAATCTTGACTTGAGGGCAAAATGACCAGAATTCCTTTTGTAGGACAAATGGAAAAGGCCAAACATATTTTAGATCTCATACATAGTGATGTATATGGGCCTTTTAGTACAATGGCTAGAGAAGGATTTTTCTACTTCATAACCTTTACTGATGATTACTCACGGTATGATTATGTGTACTTAATGAAAAACAAGCATGAATCTTTTGAAAAGTTCAAAGAATTCAAGGTAGAAATAGAAAAACAAACAGGACAAAGTATTAAGACTCTTATATCAGATCGAGGAGGAGAATACCTAAGTATTGAGTTTAGTGAATTCCTTAAATAACAAGGAATAATTTAATGACTAACACCTCCAGGTATACGACAATTAAATGGTATTTCTGAAAGAAAAAACTGTATTCTATTAGATATGGTATGGTCTATGATGAGGTACATTGATCTTCCTGTTTTTTTTTTAGGCTATGCTTTGAAAACAGCTTGTTACATTCTTAATAGAGTTCCTTCTAAAACTGTTCCTACTACTCCATATGAGACATGGATTGGTAGGGCTCCAAGTCTTAAGCATGTTAAGATTTGGGATTGTTGGGCTTATATCAAGAAGCTTAAAACAAACAAATCAGAAGAAAAATCTATTAAATAAAGGTTTATTGGATATCCAAAGGACACTCTTGGATACTACTTTTTTCTTTCTGATGAACGAAGAGTTGTAATCAGTAGAGATGTTATCTTTCTTAAAAAAGAGTTTATTCAAGATAGAGGCATAAGGAGAAAAGTAGAAATTGATGAAATATCAAGTGACCAACAAACTGAACAAGCTGAGACACACTTACCCAATGATGATCCAATGTCTATTGATCCTGTCATCACACAAGAACCACGTAGGTCTAGTAGAGTATCTTGAGCACCACAAAGATTAGATCTTCTATATGAGAATGTGCAAGAGTTGTTCATTCATGCAAAAAATTTTCATTCATATGACCCCACTACCTATGAAGAAACTATATTAGATATAGACTTTATAAAATGGCTTGAGGCCATGAATTCTGAAATGGATTCAATGTATTTGAACCAAGTTTGGGAACTTGTAGATCCACCAGAAGGTATTATGCCTATTGGGAATAAATGGATATACAAGAGAAAAATTGGTTCAAATAGAAAGATTGAAACCTTCAAAGCTAGGCTAGTGGTGAAAGGGTATCGCCAAAGGCAAGGAATTGACTATGAGGAAACTTTCTCAGCTGTAGCCATGTTGAAATCCATTAGAATTCTGTTGGCTATTGCTGCACACTATGATTATGAGGTTTGACAAATGGATGTCAAGACTGTTTTCCTTAATGGATACATTGAGAAAGATATATATATGGAACAACCTAAAGGTTTCGAATCAGAGGGTAGGTCTCATAAGCTATGCAAGCTTAAGAGATCTATTTATGGTCTTAAACAAGCCTCGAGTAGTTGGAATCATCATTTTGATAAAGCAATAAAATCATTTAACTTTATTAAGAACGAAGATGAACCCTGTGTTTGCAAAAAGACTAGTGAGAGTGCAATCACTTTTCTAGTCTTATATATAGATGATATTTTATTAATAGGCAATGACATCAATATATTGACATCAGTCTAAATTTGGTTGTTTGGTACTTTTTCTATGAAAGATTTGGTAGAAGCAATTTATATTCTTGGAATTTGCATATATAGAGATAGAACAAAAAAGACTGTAGGTTTATCCCAAAGTCTATACTTAGAGAAGGTGTTGAACATATTCAACATACTTGATTCTAAGAAGGGACTATTACCAGTTAGGCATGATATTCATCTTTCAAAAGGAATGTCTCTAAAGACACCTGAAGAAAGAGAAAGAATGACTAAAGTTCCATATGCTTCAGCTATTGGAAGTCTATTGTATGCAATGTTGTGTACAAGGCCAGATATTGCCTATACTGTTAGTTTGACTAGCAAATATCAATCTAATCCTAGAGACGAACATTGGACAATAGTTAAAAATATCCTTAAGAACTTGAGAAGGACTAAGGATTTAATTTTGATTTATAGAGAAGGTAACTTGTAATTGGAAGGCTTTACAAACTCCGATTTCCAATCGGATGTGGATGATAGAAAGCCTATCTCAGGCCATATGTTTGTTTGTAATGGAGGAGAATTGAGCTGGAATAGTTCAAAGTAGGAAACTACAGCTGACTCCACTACAGAAGCTGAATATATTGCAGCATCGGATACAGCCAAAGAAGATATTTGGATAAAGAAGTTCGTTTTCAGAACTAGAAGTGGTTCCAACCATTTTGTTTAGAGTACCTTTGTATTGTGACAATAATGGAGCTATAACTCAAGCTAAGGAACTAAGGTCTCACAAGAAATCTAAGCATATAGAACGGCGATATCATATTATCCGAAAGATTGTTAGGAGAGGAGATGTCTCTGTATAAAAAATAGTATCAACTGAGAATGTAGCTGATCTACTTATAAAATCCATAAATCAATAGCAACTAGATCACCATATAGAAAAGATGAGACTTAGATACTATAAAGATTGGCTTTAGTGGAAATTATTAGTGATGTATCAATAATAAGTTGGAACATATCCTATTGTGCAACATTTTTATTTAATGGCAAGTTTAAATTCAATTAATTCTTAATATTGTGTTTTAATTGATAAGTCTCAATGGTTGAGAATATGAGTGACGAATGTCTTGGCATTAATATTATAAAGGTTCCCAGTTATAGGATTTCTGATTGGGCATCATTAATCCGGAAGACTTACTCATTATTTGTTATCCATGATTAATATGAGATATTAATTATGATGGAATGGTAAGTCCCATGTCATTCAGTATCTAATACTGAGACAAATAATAGGGATACCCGTGTGACAAAGTATTCTGAGCAGTGATACATATGATAATGAATTACATTGAGTTTACTTCTTATCAATAATTCATTATCAGATTTAGATAATATGTGTAGTCCTTAGACCTGAGATGACATAATTATCTTATGTATGAGTATTTAGTTTTTGTCAATACTTTAAATATTAGTGCTAGTCATATACTAATGTTAGTATTTAACAGTTCTAATTAGTCATACATGAAGTTATTTGTTCAGTCAATAAGGAATTCATTACTTTGAAGTAAACAAAGAAGATATTATATAGTAATTGATGTGATTAATGCATTGGATTAAGTATTAAGAGTTTGACATTACCATGACTCTGACTTAATTGGATTGTGGGATAATGGAAGGATTTAAATATATGGTAATCTAAATCATAACAGGTTCATCATGAAATAAATTTCATCATTGTCTGGGTAGTCATGATATACTGCTAGGTATCACTCATGACTTATGAGAACTCATAAATCACATCAGATGTGTAGGTGTTCAGACTTCAAGTGTGCTAGCACCTTACGGGTCGTGCAAGTCCAATTTATAAGCTGCTCTTACTTCTCTTATTGTATGTGACTTTCTAAATTCATTACTGAGTTGGCTATGAGAAACATTATGACACTTCATAATCACTAATAAGTGGTATTACCACTAATTATAAGAGTTATAATTAAGAAAACCTAACGTAGAAACATATTTTATAGCTTATCTTTTGTATCTAATTCTGATGGAAAGTAAATTTGATTATAGTGCAAGTGGAAATTGTTAGTAAATAACTGAAATGCCCTATAGTTAATTTTAGAGATTAAGTTTTAAAAGAGTTTTAACTTATCTCAACTTATCAAAAGATATTTAATTAGATTATATCTCTTATTTGAAATAATATATATTATCTTTCTGGAAAAAATAATATGGATTATTATTATTTATTTTTATTATCATCTATTAGAACATACAAAGAACGTATCTTCAAAAAACTAAAAAAATTGAAAAAGGTTTTCATCAAATTTTTTAGAAAAGAGTTTACTGTTGTTAATATTTCTTGGTGTGGACATACTAGAAACTCTATATTTGGAGAGCTAAATAGCTAGGAATCAATCTTGATTGCATTTCTACACTACAAAAGGTAATTCTTAATATATTATTTTTATACACTTGATCATATGAAAAATAGTCTGATCTGTATTTTACAAAAATTGTGAAATACTATTTATTTAGTTTTGAATCCTAATTTTATGAATGATTATAATTTTATTCCGTTTCGTTTGTATGTTTTTGCTAACAATACATGATCCGATCCAATTTGGAGATTGTAAAATCTCTATAACCGTATTGAAATATCGAGAATTTTAAATATAAGTATTGTATCGTATTGCCAAAAATAAATTTTATTATTGTATTGTTCCGAAAATTAGAGACAGTTTGGTATAGTTTTTCGGTACTAAACAATACAGTACAATTCAATATAAATAATTCAGTACTTCAATAATATAATAGATATAAGGGAAATTTACTATTTATTTTTTCTAGTTTGATATAATACACTAGTACCCTCTAAAGTTTGAAAAATAATATAATACACTAGTAAAAAAAATATTCTTTTTTGCTCGGAAGTATTAGTCTAATAAATCAAATTTGCATAGAGTACTAGTGCAATATGTCAAAATATGAGAAGGTAAAGAGTATAATTTTCAAATTTCAGGGGGTACTAGTGTATTATGTCAAATTACAAGAAGCAAATCGTATATTTTTCAAATATCAGAAAGGTACTTGTTTATTATGTCAAATTACATGAGATAAATAATATTTTTTTCTAAATATAAACATAAAAATCTGACAAAAAAAGCAAAATTTGATGCAAAATTATATAGTTCCATACAATGTTGATACCGTACTAAATTCCTAATTCATCATTAATGATCATTCTAACTAAAACTTTTCTACCAATTTATTGATTAAATATAAAGTATATTTTAAAATTTTATGTTTAGAAATTTAAAATTTTAATAAGAAATATACTAGACTAGATGATAATAAAAAAATATATATTACTATCTAGAGGATTAAAAAGGATATAATTAAGTTTGAATAATTACAAAAGATATAACTAATATAATTAAGATAATAAGAAAAATGATATTAGTGGTTGAATATATGATTGATATAAATTTATATACTGGAGGACTACTTACTACTTTTTTACTGCCTCTTGGCTTTTTTTTTTCCGTTTTCATCCATCTCTATTAACAAGAGATCCGAGATAATATTAGAATATGGAGAATATTTATGATGATGATGACAATATAGATTTTAGAAACTCATTTTTTAGAAAAATCTTTAAGAATGATTTTATTACTTACTCAAGCTTGGATACAAACGGAGGCAAAAACTCCTTTTATAAGAGTTGTACAATATTATTCTTGAGTTTATCCTGTCAGCTCATATACGCACTAAGATTACAATAATTATAAACTAACAAAGGAGATATGATTGCCAACTCATAACCCATATATCATCCCTATAGCTAACTAATGTAGGATCTTGACACTGAAAGACTTCACCACACTTCTCTTGGCATACCCTATGGACCGGTTGCCAAGGCTCTAATACCATGAAAGCTTATATAGACTTAGGGCCTTTGGTCCACCCCAAAAGCCAAGCTGATGAGAGGAAAAATCTTAGACCCATATAAACTATAGACCATCCCCTTACCTAACCAATGTGGGATCTTGGCACTGGGAGACTCATCATGGATCCATATAAATTATTTATTAATAAAAGTTAGATCAGTATATAAGTTTAATGTAAAATAATTATTTTAGTAAGAAAAATACAACACACCAATAATTAAGAAAAATGATATCAATAGTTGCTAAAATTTATGTGATAAATATGTTACGGATCGATATATTATTTATTTATTTTATTAGAAAGTTAAGGCTAAAGATTAGAAGCACACTCGATTATCCTAATTAGATTGGTACAAATTTAGCGCTCGCATCACACCACTAGACTTAAGTTTTATTAATATGAAAAGAAAAAAATGAATAAAGAATTACAATTTAGTTATCAGTTTAATAAGCAAATCTATAATTTACATCATATGAATTTCAATTTTACTGACTGTATATTATAACTAATTTTATTTTTATTAAAATTTATCTGGACATTTCATGTTATACTTCTGTGTAAACAGACTGAGAGATGTTTGAGAGTGCTGTTAAGTATTCCAAAAGCAGGTTTTAAATTTTTTTTAATTAATTGACTATTTTTTTTAATTTTTATGATTTATTTTTTTTCAAATATACTTCTGGCAAAAAATATCTATTTATCTGCATTTACTAAAAATAGTTTTCAAAACTCAAAAAAATTAAAAATACATTTTTTTCCCGAAAAACTTTTTTTTCAAACACAATGCTAAATAAACCATAATAGTTGAAGACATAAGTATTATTTAGTTACAAAATAAAAGTTAAGATACTTTTGTGTTACAAATACTTTTTAAAGTACTGAATTGTTACAATTTACATAATTGAGGTACTTTTGTGTTACAAATAATTTTTTAGGTACCGAGTTGTTACGAGTTAGATAATTGAGATACATTTATATTACAAATAATTTTTCAGGTACCGAATTGTTACGAGTTATATAATTAGAAGAACGCTGTGAAATTCACCCTCTAAATGGATATAGCCACAACCAACACCTTTTCAGAGATAGCACTACCTAAGAGATGAAAGAAAGAAATGCCCATATGGGAACCAAACAAATATTAAAAAAATTATCCAGGAAAGTCCAGCTGAAAAGTTAAAAGAACAAAAACAATTTAATACAATAGACAAGAATCAAGCTAACATTTAACACACAAGATGACTCCATTTCCAAGAGCACTAAAATGCACTGGAAAGAAGGCAATACCTTAAAAGTTTCAACACTAGAGTAGGCTTCCGCCACATCACACATAGCTTCCAAGTAATACATGAAGTAGAGAACTGTTGGCACCATATTCTCCTAAAACCCAATAAATAACATGTATTCAAAAATCCAATAATCAAAAAGCATATTATCTCAGCAATACCCATAAGCATATCAGTACAAAAAGAAGTAAAAAACCTATTAAATGAAACATACTTGAAGAAATATAGATGGAAGCTTTGGCTCTCCAATAATATGCAAATTTGACTACTTGAAATACAGGAAATGAGGAAACAAACCTGTGTTCAGAAAAATGCAAGCCTTTACAAAGATATAGTTATACATATTTTTATTTTATAAAAACAACATAAAAAAAAAAGGAGTAACAGTTAGTAATTGCTTTGAAGCACATAAATGAAAAACATAATAGCTGAAAGAATAAACACTTATTTGATTGGTCCACAAATTTAAAACAGATAATTACTACAAACCAAAACGAAATCATAAACTCACAAGAGATGGTTTACAAGCATAATGCAATTCAACTAATTAAACTAGCTTTATGAAGAATAGAAAAATAGCTTAACATACTTGCAAAAATGTTGCATTATACATCCTCCATTATCTCAACATCATTGGCCTTTCCATAAAAATGTCGTCTCCTTGCAATTTCAAGAATTGCCAAGGACACCTAAGAAAGCCATTATCAGCATTAGCTTCATTTCTAATGCAAGAGCCAGGAAGCACTCCTAATCTTGAGGGCTTCTAGATAAATAGGAAAACATTAACAGCTACAAATATGTAGAGTGTAAAATGATCAAGAATAGCAAAACTAGAGACAAATAGGTACTAATTACTGGAATTACAAACTTCAAGACTTGAAGTATGAGAAAATCTCTACCATTAAAACTTGAGCAAAATTTATATTGGTGATTGCTAAAATTAATATAATTAAGAAAAAAGATATTAGTGATTGCTAAAATTTATATGATAAATTTGTCACAATCCATGTATATTAGTTATTAATAAAATTTAGAATAGTATGACATTTAATGTAATTTAATTATATTGGTAAAAAATAATATAAATATATATTGTAAGCTAATGATATAGTAATATTTGAAATTTGAATTATTAAGTATATAAACTCATAAGTATAAGTATATAATTAAAAGTATGTAATTTTATAATTATTTAATATATATATATATATATAGTATCAACATTAATTCTAAAGTATATAAATATATAAGTTTATTAAGTATATCCATTAAATATATATTTTATTTATTAATATAATTTAAATTATTATATAAGTTTAATATAATATTATTAGTGATAAGCAATTATTGTAAAAAATGAAAACTAAAAAT
>CATIWF010004645.1:0-11323 GCA_949630135.1 Balakata baccata | reverse complement strand
TTCTTGAACAACTTGAAAATTCAAGCATAAACCACCTATTTATACTATATGGAGGAGACAATGGATTAATTGTGATTAATTTCCTTTAAAGGCTGTCAATAATGCCTTTGTAACTCTCAAATAATGGTGAAATTAATCTTTGAAACATCAGAAATTGACATTTCAAAAGACATGAAGCTCAAAGGTTCATTCTAAAACAGAATCCACACGGGCGTGTGGATCTGCCTTATACTCCCCTGCAGGCAAAACGACACGACCGTGTGGGTCCACACGGGCGTGTCAGTGGCCTAGCCATGTGGATCCATACGGGCGTGGCAGAATGCCAACCGTGTGGATCAACACAGGAGTGTTGCCAAATTTTTCAGAAATAAAAAAAAATAAATTGAAAAAATTGGGCTTGTTCAGGACCACGAGATTTTGGGCCGACATTCGTGTACGCAGGTCGCGCACCCACGCATTGGGCCATCCCGGCCCATGGATTTGCACCCCCCTGCGCCTGAGCGCGCGAGAGAGAGCCTTCCATTCTACTTTCCTTACCCATGTAAGAAAGCATTTCTATATATAAACACAAGTCCAACTTCAATTCTTAGTGATGTGGGACAAATTCCCACTCACTTTTCACCTTTAAATCTCCTTATCATGGAGTTTACTTTGAGCTTCAATTTCTATTCACACATTTTTCATTTTGAGTATATGAATACATTAATTCATAGTCCTCATGTCAAGGAACATATATCCGGGTCTTTTTCCCAAAACCAAGTTGTGGGACCCACCCGAATAATCCTCTCAAAATGGCTCATAATCACATTTTTTTTTTCAACAAAAAGTAATTGGATGAAAGATTACTATTCATCTCATCGATCAAAGAATGAAAATACAATATTTATACAAGTTGAATCAAGTAATCGCTACTCCTAACTAATTTGTAATAAGCTCTTACTAACATATGAAAACTCTTGCCAAAAATTAACTTAGCAGCTATATTACTAAAACGATGAGTTTTTACTAAAGCTGTGCATAGTATCAATATGCCTTTTGACTGAAGTGGTGCGTAACATCAATACGCTATTGGAGACCCAACTTGCAACTCAACTTATCAAACACAAGAGTAGGAAGTGCCTAGGGGAATAGATCTATTGGTTGATAAGTAGAACGAATGTGCTAAGGATCAACGATGCGTGATTTGTATTTATCGCGCACAAGATGGCAATCAATCTCGATATGCTTGGTGTGCTCATAGAAAATATGCTTTTCTGTGATGTGGAGCGTGGCTTGGTTGTTACACCATAAGGGCACAGAAAGTGAAGGTGGAAGTTGAAGAGATTGAAGAACATGGAGGATCCATTGGACTTCACACACTACACTACATTTACTCATGTATTTTGCCTTAGCAGATAAGCGGGATATAATGCTCCATTTTTGGTTTTCCAGGAAACCAAAATCGAGTTGAGAAATACACAATAACCAGTCAAGGAACGGTATGTCTCCCTACACATTGCCCAATCCGGGTCACTATATAAGCCCGGAGCTGGAGTTCATTAGTGGAAGGATAAAACAAGCCCTTGCCTAGATTGTCCTATAAATACTTGAGAACATGCACTACAGCTTGCCAATAGGGATATGGAGATTGCACATACTAGCTTAATTGTTGGACTGTGTATTGCATATCAAGTATAGTAAAGTCAACGTAAAGCAAACAACCCACCAACTTGCGATAAAATTGAGGGTCTAGTAACATGGGACCTTCATCAGTGGTGAGAATTATGCCTTTGACAACTGAGGTGGCCAATGGCTTGCAACCTGGTAAACCAACATCCTTGATAAGAATATATTTTTGTTGACTAATGAAAAGTCCAATTGAGGTTGGAGTGATCTTCGATGTCAAGAAAATACTTAGCGGACCAAGGTCTTTGATCGTAAATTCCTTGTCCAAATAAGACTTGACCTTGCTAATGGCTATGTGTGAGATTCTCGTGAGTAATATGTCATCAATATAAACAAGCAATGCTAGGAACTGATAGTTTTTTTGAATAGGTAAACAAATAATGATCATAAGGAGATTAGTGGAAGCCATAGGCTTAAAGCTTAGAGGTAAACTCTTTATTCCACTGTCATGATGCCTGGCACAACCCACACAAGGATCAAATGAGCTTGCAATCTTGACCAGGTAAGAATTTCTTATAACCTTTAGGAGGCATCATATATAGCTCCTCTATGATGTAACCATGGAGGAATGTATTGATTATATCCAGTTGGTGGAATGGCCAAGCCTTGGTTGCAGCTATAGCCATAAGCAACATGACTATGACAAGTTTAGCAACTAGAGAGAAGCTGTCAATGAAGTCCATACCTTTGATGTGGTTAGAACCTTTTGCAACTTGGTAGGCCTTATACTTGTCTATACTGCCATTGGGCTTTAACTTCAACTTATACACCCATTTGGACCCAACGGGTCATTTATTGAGGGGCAATTTTGTGAAAACCCATGTGTTTTTGTGTTTAAGAGCCTTGAGCAATTTTGCCATAGCTTAAACCCATTCAGGGTGAGCAACTACATCACTCTAGGACTTAGGTTCCTGAAGAGTAGAGATGTTAACTAAAAAACACAAGTGTTCAGGTGTGTAATGTTCATTGAAGTGAAGTTTTGAATTTATGTGGTTGACTTCAAAATCTATGAACCAGGTAGGTCTTATGCTTTTCCTTATAAGAGGTATATATCAGCTAGCTAGTTGCATAAAAGAAGGAACACCTTGTTAGAGAGGTGCACTAAAGGCAATCACCTTAGGCACTTAATGTATACATACATATAGGCATTCTTGCATTATATTGATATTCATGCATACATGAATTGATATAGATCTTAAACCAAATCATATAGTCCATGATATATAACACAACATGAAGGAAATCATGATGAGATCATGATGGTGAGATTCCTATCATATGTAAATGTGTTTATATCTAAATTATCCCTAGTCATAGGATTAACAAGATGAAATATTGTTAATCCGAATAGACTCACACATGTTATACTTCTTGATTGGATCAAGTAGTTGATCTCATAAACTATAGACATGAGATGTTTAAAGTTAACATGTGGATGCTTGCTAAGTGTAGCTAAGTATATTGGATGACCTACTATGAGACAATCATATGGATTATCTATTCATATGTCAGTGATAGTTTCATCATAGAAATGGTGCAAGTATCTTTAGACTTGAAGTGCTCAAGGTTATCTTGGATACTGATTCTATACTTTGACTCCGTTCCTTGTTACCTCTTAGAAGTCGCTCTTAAGGAGATGATTGGGTATAGCTTGAGGTATTGAAGGTAGTTGAGTAGCCAATAAGAGATTCACCACTCTTGATAGAAGAAGAGTATATATGTGGCCTCTTGTGGAGAGCATTACTAAGAAATCCTTACGCGAGGTGGACATGTCTTAAATATGGTCTTCAAGGACATATCTTATTAGAATAATGGACTTGATCCAAGTTTAAGAGAGAAAATTTGGACTGGATGGTTTTGCGGATGTGGAAAAGTTCCCCAAAAGCGAAAGTATCGTGAGCATAGATGCTTAAAGTGAGTATGGAA
Organism: Balakata baccata; assembly: GCA_949630135.1. Lineage (NCBI taxonomy): Eukaryota > Viridiplantae > Streptophyta > Magnoliopsida > Malpighiales > Euphorbiaceae > Balakata > Balakata baccata. The sequence goes on along the minus strand of CATIWF010004645.1, from coordinate 7,732 downwards.
GCGGGCTAGGCTAGTGGGCTAGCGATACGCTGCAGGCCACCAAGCCTATGCACTACGGGCCCGTGCTGCATGCTGTGGGTCTGCCAGCATGCACCAGCGCATAGGCAGCAGGCCCGCGTGGCCAATAGCCTGCCGATTGAGTTCTCTTTGTTCAATTTGGACTCCCTTTTATGTATCTTACTTGGAATTGGATTCCTTATGCCCTAGGGTAAATAGAATACATATAAAAGGGATTTTAAGGCCAAAAAATACAGCAACCCACATTAGAGAAAATTAATTTACAATTAATTCTCGTCCTCTTCTTCTCTCTTGAACATTCAATCATATGAGCACCTTGGTTGTTTGTTCACCCATTGCCATAACCAGTTTCCTTCATTCTTTTCACGTGGATATCGATATAGATATCCAAGTTAGGATGCTGGTGGTTTGTTACAACCCAACGAGAAAAAACAAGTCACAACATGGAAAAGATAAAAAAAAAAAAAACAAGGTAATCATCTTCATCCAAGTAATTGGTATATCCAATTTTAATATACATAGGATGATCCACTGATTCTATGATTTCTAAATTTTTAATTTTCCGTTGTACTATACATATGATGCATGTTAGAAAACCCAACACACCTGTTGTTTGATCGATACTAGGACTAGCAGAAGCATCAGAGTCTGAAGAAAGAGGAAGTGAAAAAGAATCCAATTGTGGATCTATAATAGGGGTAGGTAAAGGTATAGGTAGTTTAGGTGTTGCAGTTTACTTCTTAAAAGGATAGGCATCCTTAAAAAATTGGACATCTCTTGAAACCAAAAGCACTTTATTCTAAATATCATACAATCAACACCTTTTTTACCTAAAGGAATGGCCTACATGCACACACTTAACAGATTTTGGAAGGAATTTATTGGATATAGGCCCATTCACCTTTGCATAAGCCAACAACCAAAGTTTTTAAATAAGGAATAATATAGAGGTGTGGAAAAAAATAAATTAAGAGGTGTCTGCCAATTCAAAACCTTTAAAGGTAGTCTATTGATCCAGAAAGTGGCATAGAGAATAGACAATGTCCAAAATTCTAGAGATAAGCTTGACTGAATCAGTAAGGCTCGAGTTACTTACTCAATGTGCCTATATTTTCTATCAACCACTCCATTTTGCTGGGGAGTATAAACATATGTTTTGTGGTATAAGGTCCCATAAGATGAAAATAAAGATTGACAACTTAAGCTCAAGAACTCAGCTCCATTATTTGATCTTAACATTTTAATATTTCTATCAAACTATGTATCAACCATCTTAAAAAACTTTGTCAGTAAAGAGACTGTCTGAGCTTATGATCCATCACATAGGTCTATATAGCCCTACTAAAATCATCCACAATAGTCAAAAAATGATGACTACCATCAAAAGCACTTTCCGTATTAGGGTCCCAAATATCAACATGCATAAGTTCAAATGGCTTCTTGGATTTTATTACACTTAAAGGAAAAATTGATCTTACTATCTTAGCCTGAGAACAAACTTCACATATAAGGGCAACTAATTATTTGAAGCATGAGTTTGAAATGAAAAATTTTGGAAAAACAAAATTTCGTCTTAGTTTATAAATTGAGCATTTAGGTGATGAGATCTTAGTACATCAATCAGCATACATAGAAAAGGTTCTTAAATGATTTTATATGGATAAAGCGCATATATTGATACACCAATAGTTAGGAGGTCACTTGATGTATAAAAAGATCATTTTTGACCTCAAGAGGATGCAGAACTAACTCTTGGTCCTGAAGTATCATATCTAAGTGTAATTGGTGCATTACTATATCTGGCTAATGTCACATGACCTGATATAACATTTTTTATAAGTTTAGACGAAAATATTGGAATGAAGTTAAACATGTCTTTTATTATCTCTGAGAAACAATTGATTTGAAATTATTTTATTCAAATAAATCTACATCGAAACTAATTGGTTATACTGATGCAATATTTTTATCTAACCCACATAAAGCTTGATTTCAAACATATTATATTTTTATAAATGGTGAAACTGCTATTTTCATGGCGATCAACTAAACAAACTTTAATTGTCATATTTTCAAATCATGCTAAAATAATTGCAATTCATGAAGAAAGTCAGGAATACTTATGGTTGACGCAAAAGACGCAACACATTTGAAAAACAAGCATTTTATTTGTCAATAAAAGAACTGAAGTATTATATGAAAACAATGTAACATATATAACACAATTAAAAGGAAGTCACATTAAAGAAGACTAGGCAAAATATATTTATCTTAAATTCTTTTTCATGCATGATCTTGATAAAAGTGGACAAATTAATGTTCAACAAATATGATCAAGTGATAATCTGATAGATTTATTCATAAAAACTTTGCCTACTACAACATTTGAAAGATTGGTACGAGACATTAGAATACATCGACTTAGAGATTTGAAGTGATATTTTTTATGAGGGGGAGAAAATACGTGTTATACTCTTTTTTCTAGGCTAAGTTTTTGCCCCACTGGCTTTTCTTAGCAAGATTTTTAATAAAGCAACTTCATATGCATATTATACAAGAAAGTACTTTTTTTCCTTTACTAGATTTTTCCCTACAACATTTTTTCTAGTAAGATTTTAACAAAGCATGTTCTTGTTAATAGACATCCAAGGGAAGCGTTATGAAATATTATTTGAATTTTGGATATTCATAACTCTCATTTGCATAACCTCTCTTATAGATTAATTGTCTTCTTTTATTGCAATTTATTCATATAATTAAACTTGAAACTCATGACTTTTAAATGTCTATTTGTAAGCCTATAAATAGAGGTTTGGTGGATAAAAATATTATAAGTGAAAATATTCTCTCAATTATATTCTTTATTCTTTTTTTCCGTTATCTATTTACTTTATTCTTCATTTTTTAATTACTTTTATTTATTTCTGTAATACATATCTAGTTTTTGTTTCTAGTGTTGGAATTATGAGATTTTAGATTAAACTAAAGTAATTATAGTATTTTTATTTGAAATAGGGGAGTTGTGGCGCCATCAGCTCCCTTGAGGACCAGCACAACACATTCATGTGATATATGAATACATGGGATTTAACTTTTTGTATAATAAAATATTTCAAAATAAATATTTGAAGTGATTATTCATTATCAATTTTTAATCTCAACCATTCATTATCAACGGATGAAATTAAAAGTTTATAATCTAACGGTTTTAAAGCACCTTGTATGTATAAATTACACCGGGTGAACCTTATAAATTCTATATATATATATATATATATATATATATATATATATATATATATATATATATATATATATATATATATATATATATTACGTATAGAAACAATATTTCGCCATCAAACATTCAAAATTCATTGATAATTTTATGTTTCTCATAATGTATTTATATTTCCAAAGTTATACGTAATATTCTTTTAAAAAAATTTGCACATACTTTATATTTTTAATGAATTGTTTTTTTTTTTTAATTTCAACTATGTAGTAATCTGAATTCACAATTGGTAGGTCTATTAAGAGAGTAAAGTGTTTCATCTCAAGTTTTAAAATTGTTCTATATTCAAAATTTGAATTCGAGACATTTGCTTAAAAAATAAAAAAACCCTATCATACTTAAAGCATCTCTAATAATGGTCTTTATTTTAAATAACATCTTAATTGGTTGCATAAAAAGCATTTTAAAACATCTTTAGAACATTTTTACAACTCCAATTTCACTTTATCACATACAAATTAATATTTATAAAAAAAAATAAAAGGCAATTTATATAAAAAATTCTAAACTTTCACTTTTTTATCAAAATAATCATATTTTTTATTTTTTACCAATTAAATATACATACTTTCAATTTCATATCAAATGTAGTCTCGGGAGAAATTTAATTTGGTTTAGCAGTGACATGATATTTCGAAACTATTTTTTTGATCCAGTTATATAGACGGCTCTCATACTGAAATTCAATTTCATATCAAATATAGTCTCGTGAGAAATTTAGTTTGGTTTAGCAGTGACGTGATATTTCGAAACTATTTTTTTGATTCAGTTATATAGACAGCTCTCATACTGAAAGTATATCTGCATTGATCTAATTATGTATGTGTAGATCTAGTCTACATATGACTAATTTTAAACAAATATATTTATATTTATATAAACTTAGAACCATTTGATATCTAGTTCTACGTAAATCTATATAATTTTTTTAATTACTATCGCATTATTTTAAAAAAACTGTCATATTAATTTTAAAAAATAAATAACATATTTACATATTAATACATATTAGTAGTGTCAAATTAAAAAAATTAGGTTCAGAGTATCATATACTGTCAAACCAAATTAAATTCTTTCTGATACTATATTTGATATAAAATTGAAAGTATGCATATTTAAAAGTTAAAAAATAAAAAATAAAATTATTTTGATATAAAAGTGAAATTTCAAGGTTTTTTTTTATGAAATTTGACCAAAAATAAATAAAATACTTTTATTATAAGGAAATAGAAAAATATTTTTAGAAAAACACATCAATAAAAGAATAGAATTTACATAAAAAGTGAATGTATATTAATTACATTTATAATAGAGAGTGAAGTTTGATCTTTAAATGTAGAGAATCAAATTCATTCTCTACTCTAAATTTTGAAAATAAAGTATCTATTGGATACTCTTTTTATATGATGACTCTTTAAAATAAAGAATTTAGCTCAAATAAAGAACATATTAGAGATGCTCTTAGGCTTAAACACGAAATCTCATCGAATTTTAATTAAGTTTCTCCATGTATATTACTCCCTTCATTCCATTCTAAAGTGTCATTTGACAAAATAAAATTTGTTTTACTGACTTTTTAGATTATTAATAAAAATTGAATTCTTTTTTTCTAACTTTATTTATATTTTGGTTATAGAGAAATGAGTTTTATTAAAATAATTATAATTCATTACTATTTTTAATCTTTCTAAAATAGAATAATATAATTATTTTATACCTATAATTATGCTTATTAAATAATATTTTTAATTTTCATAAAAAAAAATTTTAAACGACTGGTAGAATATAACAAGTGGAATATCATTATTTTTAGAAGAGAAAATTTTAGGTAGAGTGGATTTATTATACTAATTTAATCACCCAATGACACATATTTAATTATTTTATTTTTATTTAAAATAAAATAATAAAATATATATTATTATATAATTAGATTATTTTATAAGTAATAAAGTAAATCCAATCCATTTAACAATTTATATTCCAATTGAATTTATTTAAGTAATTAAGATGATAGACAACTTACAACCGACGGAAGTTATGGGATTGGTTAGCAACATTAAATGTTAATGAGCAGATTTTATTTATTGAGAAGAGAAATGTCAGAAGACACTTTTTATTGTTTAATACTCTTTCACACCCACTTTTTAATTGATTATCGGAGAAAGTGAAATTTTCAACAAAAAAAAAAAAATTTCTTTTTTAATTTTCTTTCTTAGATAATCAATCAAGATCTGTTGTTGAGAAATTTTTAAAAAAATTTAGTTTATTATTTTATTTATAAATCAATTTAATCAGTCCATAATTTATATATATATTATATTTATATCAAATAATAAAAATAAATAGAAGCATATCTCTATATATAATTAAATTAATTTATAAAATAAGTAGAAATTATTTAGAATTACTGTTAAAAATTTTAAAAATAGATTTTAAATTTTTTATTTAATTAATTAATTTTTTTATAAACTGGTTTTTAAATTTATTTTTTTTAAATATTTATTTATCTACTTTTATTCGTAACAATTTTTGAAATTAAAAAAAATATAAAATACAAATTTTTTCAAAAATTACCTTTTTAAAAAGCAATGTGAAACAGGTCGGTTGAAAATCGAACCTACCTGAAAATTTTTCTTTGTATCGGATAGCATTTAAGGTGGTAATTAATAATGACCAGTAGTGAGTCTGCTGCCTGCAATATTCATTGGCCTAATGGGTCTATTGCCTATCCCCATTGTCACGGATCTCAAATCGGTTGGCTCTGGGGTTGGTCCTGGGCTTATAAGCGGGTGCGCTGCACATCCCTGCAAGCTAGCTTTTGGGGGAGAGGGTAATGGCCCCGTGACAAATTACATAGATGATGAACCCAGCCCGAAATGTATCAAATCAATTAACTATAATTTAAATTTAAATTTTTGTTTACAAAGATAAAAATTATCTCTACTCACCTTCTCAAGTTGATTAACTTTCAAATAAGTGAAAGAAAATCAAATAACCGTCTTTCTTTTTGTTTGTTCCTTCTAAGAAGCTTAGTGCAATGTCCCAATCAAAGGTACACAGAATCAGCACTTCATTTCTTTTTCTTTTTTTATTTCTAATAATAGTCTTCTTAAAATTTATTTAAATCGACTTCACAAAAATAAAAAGTCAATATTACAACAAAATTATTTATATTTCTAAACTAATATAAAATTAAAAGAATAAATAAAAAAACATATATATATATATATATATTATCTCAATTAAATTTTCATTGAATTTTTTTGATTAAAATTGGGTGATAATCTTGGTCTTTTTTATTTCATCCTCCGTTTTATTTCTGTCCTTTTCGATCGTAATTCGTAACCTAAAAAGCAGATGCTAATCTTAAATATGTAATTTTTATTTGACTTAAAAATTAAAATGTCGGGCCTACCACCGACTGCCTACGCTGACAAGCTCATAGAAGTTGCGCCTGTTTGGATCACTACCCAGTTGGAAATGTATTCATGTAATTCTTATATCTTACTCTGTAATTAAAAACAATAAACAAAATGAACAAACATCAAAGTTTAATTTATTAAGATAAAAGGAAAATAGTTACAATCTTTAATTACAAATTTCTACGGATACAGAAATTATAACATCTGATTCTTTTCTCCTTTAATGATAATTCAATGTTTTATGAAACTTGATATTTAATACATGGAAATTTTTTCCTTCGAATTTAGTTAAAAAATTGAGTTAAATCTGCAATAAATGGTGACATCATTTGAGGATTCATCTCGAAGATCTCCACAATTTTAATTTGAAGATATAGAAGTTTTAGTGCTTTGATTTCAAATAGTTTCAACGTTTGAGGAGAATTTTATAAGTTTTATTTTGATGCTTTAATTGAAGAGTTTCACATCTTAAAACTTAATTTTTTTTTTGTGAAGAATAAAATCCTCTATTTATAAGAAAATTTGTGGTGAATTTCATCTACGATCTTTCAATTAAATAACTTTGAAAAATTATTTATAATATAAAAATATCTTAATTTTTATTTTGTAATACAAAAATACTTCAACTTTTATTTTATAACTAAATAGTATTTTCGTCTTGAACTGTTAGTGTGATATAAAATATCCACATCAGATAAATTTTAATAAAAATAAAATTAGCTGTAATATTTACATCATATAAATTTCAATTTTACTGATTGGGTATTACAACTCATTTTGTTTTTATTAAAATTTATCTGAATATTTCATGTTATATTTTTGTTAGAGAGACTAAAGAGTATTTGATAGTGCTGTCAAGTGTTCCAAAAACAAGTTTTGAATTTTTTTTATTTAATTGACTAATTTTTTTAATTTTTATGAATTGTTTTTTTCTAAATATGCTTATATAAAAAATATATGTTTATCTGTATCTACCAAAAATAGTTTTCAAAAC
>CATIWF010004637.1:0-14969 GCA_949630135.1 Balakata baccata | reverse complement strand
CCTTTTATTAATCAAATAAACATGTACAATAAGTGCTAAAGGTGATTGCCTTTAAAGCACTTCTCTAACAATCTCCCAGTTGCACTAAAGCCAATTGCCTTTATATTGAATTCCATAAGCAAGTACATGAAAATCATATTTCTTTTGGGGAAGTGGCTTAGTTAGGGGATCAACTATATTCTGATCAGTGGGTACTTTCTCTATTTTTACATGATTTCTCTAATCAAATGGTATCTTCTGAATACGTATTTAGACTTTTGATGAGACTGTGGCTCATTTGCTTGCACAATGGCTCTATTGTTGTCACAATACAATTGAATTGGACCAACAATGCTAGGAACCACTCCAAGTTCCATGATGAATTTCTTAATCCAAATCACTTCCTTTATTGCTTCGAAAGCTGCTATGTACTCTACTTCAGTTGTGGAATCAGTAGTCGTTTTTTATTTGGAACTCTTCCAATTGATTGCTCTACCATTAAGTGTGAATATATAACCTGATTGGGATTTTGAGTCATCCTTGTTAGATTGGAAGTTGGCATCAGTATACTTGCTCACTACAAGGTTCCCATCTCCATATACTAATAATATTCTTAACAGCCACCCAATGACCCTTACTTGGGTCCAACTGGTATCTACTCGTGACACTTAGAGCATATGATACATCAGGTCTTGTACATATCATAGCATACATGATTGATCCTATAGCCGAAGCATATGGAATCAAACTCATGCGTGTCCTCTCATCTTGTGTCTTTGGACACATAGATTTTGAGAGGGTAATCCCATGGGTCATAGGAATGTATCCTCTCTTGGACTGCTCCATGCTAAACTTCTTTAGCACCTTATCTATGTATGTTGATTGTAAAAGACCAAGCAACCTTTTAGATCTATCTCTATAGGTCCTTATCCCCAAAATGTATGCTGCTTCTCTAAGATCTTTCATGGAGAAATTCTTGGATAACCAGATTTTGACTGATTGCAAGACTGAGACATCGTTTCCCATTAGCAATATGTCATCTACATACAACACAAGGAACACAATTGCACTCCCACTAACCTTCTCATATACACAAGGCTCATCTAGATTTTGTTAGAAACCAAACTGTTTGATTGTCTCATCAAACTGGATATTCCAACTCTTGGATGCTTGTTTCAATCCATAAATGGATCTTTGAAGCTTACATACCTTTTTGCCATCTTTGGATATGAAGCCCTCTAGCTGTGTCATGTACACATCCTCAGTTAAGTTTCCATTAAGGAAAGCCGTCTTCACATCCATTTGTCATATCTCATAATTATAATGAGTAGCAATGGCTAGGAGTATCCTTATGGATTTAAGCATAGCTACTGGGCTAAAAGTCTTGTCATAGTCAATTCCTTGTATTTGACGATACCCTTTAGCTACCAGTCTAGCTTTATAAGTACTCACATTACTATCCATGTCGGTTTTCTTCTTGAAAACCCATTTGTACCCTATGGGTTTTATCCCTTCGAGTGGGTCAACCAAAGTCCATACTTGGTTTTCATACATGGAATCCATTTCTGACTTCATGGCTTGAAGCCAATTGTCAGATTCTGAACTATTTAGAACTTCTCCATAGGTTGTAGGCTCATCATCTTTTATGAACAATATGTCATGCTGTTTGCTTATGAGAAATCTATATCTCTCTAGAACAGTATGTATCCTACTTGACCTACGAAGTTCTTGTGCTTCAAAAGATTGAGCCACTGTCTCATTTCTATGAGTAGCAGGCTCGAGTTCAGGCAGTTGATTAGCATCTGCTTGAGCATCTTGAACTTTCTCAAGTTCAATTTTGCTCCCACTATCTCCATTTAGAAGAAACTCTTTCTCCAAAAAGATAGCAAGTCTTGAAACAAACATTTTTTGTTCTAAGGGGTGGTAGAATTGATATCCATATGATGCTTTAGGATATCCCACAAACAGACATCAGTCAGATTTAGCTTCCAACTAATCTGATATTGTCTGCTTCACATAAGTAGGACAACCCTAAACTCTCATGTAAGAAAGCGTGGGCCTTTTATTATTTCATATCTTATATGGAGTAACATCAACTGACTTCAAAGGGACTCCATTCAAAATATAAACGACAATCTCTAGTACATGACCCCAAAATGATTTAAGAAGTTCTGTAAAGCTCATCATTGACCTTACCATGTCCAACAAGGTTCGGTTTCTCCTTTCAACCACTCCATTGTGTTGTGGTGTGTAAAGTAGAGTTCACTAGGATAATATCCCATTATCCCTAAGATAGTCAAGAAACTCTAGGCATAAGTATTCTCCACCCCGATCAGATCAAAGTGCTTTAATACTTTTCCTAAGTTGTTTCTCTACTTCATTTCTGAATTCTTTGAACTTTTCAAAAGCTTCAGATTTGTTTCTCATAAGATACACATACCCAAATCGTGAGTAGTCATCGATAAAGGTAATGAAGTAGATGAAACCACCTTTGGCATGTGTGGACATTGGACCACATACATCTGAATGTATTAAGTCTAATAGTCCATTAGCACATTCACCCTTTCCCTTAAAGGACAATTTTGTCATCTTACCTAACAAGCAAGATTCACATGTGTCATATGATTCATAATCAAATGACCCTAAACTACCACTCTTGTGTAGTTCAGCCATGCGCCTCTCACTTATATGACCAAGGCGACAATGCCATAAATAAGATGATTTCAACAAATCTTGTTTATATCTCTTATTGTCATCTATATTTAAAATTAGATTTAACATTAGATTTAACACATCTAATATGTATATACTATTGCATCATATACCACTAGCATAAAGAATACCATTCAACATAATAGAACAACAATTGTTACTAAAAGCCAAATGGAAACCATCTTTATTTAAACTAAAAACAGAAATTATGTTTTTAGTTAAAGCGGGTACGTAAAAGCAATCGTCCAAATTTAAAATAAGCCCACTAGGGAAGGTCAATACATAAGTTCCTACAGCTAATACAACAACCCTTGCTCCATTTCCAATGCACAGGTCTGACTCTCCCTTATTGAGCTGCCTACTGTTCCTTAGGCCTTGCATATCAGTGCATATGTTAATACCCATATATTATTATTAGAAATAGTATTAACCTCAATGACATAAATACTTGAAGTAGATGGGGCATTAGATGCCTTCTTCTTCAAGGACTCCAAGTAGGCCTTGCAATTCCTCTTCCAATGGCCATCTTTGCCACAATGGAAGCAAGTTCCTTTTAGGACAGTCTCTTTGGCCATCTTCTTAGCTAAGCCTCCCTTAGGTTTTGTGGGGACTGCTCTTTCTTCTTTTGGTTCTTCTTCTTGGAACCAAAAGAGTCCATCAGCATCATAACCCTACTATCCTTCTTGATAGATGGCTCAACTGTCTTAAGCATACTAATCAACTCAGAAATAGTGGTGGAAATATGGTTCATCCTATAGTTAAGAACAAAATGCGCAAAACTATAGATCAAACCACTGAGAATTAAGTGTATACTTAATTCATGGTCCATTACAAATCCCAAGGAGGCCAACCTCTCAATATAGCTATTCATCTTTAGAGCATATTGCACTAGAGATGTCCCCTCAATCATCTTAGAGTGAAAAGAGTGACTTAGAGATCTCAAACCTTTCGGATTATGCTTGGTCGTCAAAAAGCCCCCTAAGGTGATAGACCATGGTGTTGGCATCCATAGCCTTATACTGTTTTTGCAACTCTGATGACATAGTAGCAATCATAATACAGTTTGCCACCTCACTATCATCGAGATGCTTCTTGTAAGCCTTCTAAACCTCTTCAGAAGCATCAGCAGTAGGGGAATTTGGAAGTGGCTCATCCAAGACATAGCCTATTTTTTCGGATTTGAGAACTATTCTCATATCCCTAAGCCAATTTAGGAAATTAGGTCCAGTCAACTTGTTTGTTTCCATTAAAGATCGCAAATTCACACTTGTAGACATGATGTTGATTCTAGCAACCTAGATGTAAAAAAGCACGTTAGAATATATGTGAAAATGCATAAGTATTAGGTCTTTAATAAATTGTATTATAACTCCCACTATTTTATTACGAGTGCATAGCACTATGAACTTGAGAAAACTTATATGGAAGTTCTCCTAGTGGATTGATATCCAATTTTCTAAGAATGGCCTTAAGGCAACTCAATAAACCATCCTTAATTTAGTTGGTAGGTATCTAGTCCATACCAATTGCATTTCCATGCAACTATCGAATTTTATGCTATCAACTAAATGATGTGTGTACACACATTGGGCTATCAACTCTTGATATGTGCACATCTCATGTACACTAACCCAACTTCGCCTCCAATACTCATTGAACTTGGCGCAAATCCAACAAATCAATAATACTAGTTAAGTCCAACCCATTAATCATGAAATCTAATTTCAATGGTTTGAACATATTTTTATAGAGTGAGCTTGAGGCAACTCAACAACTCTAACTATAAAAGAACTCTAGTTCTCCCCACATTAATAAAAGGCGTAAAACATAATTATTTATTTAGCGAGGGATTTTGTTAATTAGTCTCATCATGTTATTATTGCATGCTTTATATATATCATACATTCATCATATGAATATATGATGATTGTTACATTAACTATATCGAATGATTATGGACATACTAAAATCAATCTCTTGAGCCATAAAGAGATTGACTAGGTCTTACCTAGGCATATGCATGAATTACAACTCAATAATATAAATCAAATTCCTACTTCTAAGTCTTCTTGTTTATGCCACCATCTCATTTGCTTCCTTCTCTTTTGCATCTTTATTCTATCCTAATCCTATGTAATCTAATTACATATTTCAAATATAGAAAATCTCAATATACATTTGAGGGGAGTAAGATGAGAAAAGAAATATAGACAAGGACACGCAAGCCATATTTACCATAAAACAAAATCATGCATGCCCAATCATATTGGACCTAAGTCCATAATCATTCATCATGTCTTTCCATACACCCCTAGCATGCATTCTCTAATGCATAAAATTAAAATAAAATAGGTAGTGATAATTTTGGATTGCAAAATTGAAAGTCGATTCAACACTTGAACCGAAATTGTCTACTTTTGTTGTTTCGGTCAATTTAATTTTGTATGTCATTTTTATATGGAATTTAATAATTAATCAAATTAAATTAAATTCTATATTTCTAGAATTAATTCACCTTAAAATCAAATTATTATGATGTCAAAAATTAAATAATTTAATTTTAACATACATGCCACTTTCTAGTCACACTAAATATGTCATTTGCTCAACTTAAATTAATTCAAAATTAATTTCCAAAAATTTCCAAAATTTCCAGAACTTCAAACCATCATTCTAAGTATCTTTAGGTCAGCTCAAGTCCATCAAAATAATTTTGGCACAAACCAAAATCATTAAGACAAACGAACCAACACATAAGATGCTTAAAACGATCCATTTACCGTCTAGAATTAATTTGGAAATTTAAATTCGAGCAAATTGATTTTGGCATGCATCTAACATCAAAATAACATATTTTTAATCACATAAAAAATATTTCAAGGTGCTGGAAATGAAAAATTCACATGCAAAAAAAAATTAAACAAAACAGTCCCGCCAGGTACCTAAAATAGTCATGTTTCGATATTTATTTGAAAAATTAATCAAAACAATTTTTAATTAATTATTGGACACTTCCAGAGGCTTAAACACATTCTCAATGTGTCCAAATAATTTTTCAATAATCAAATTAAAAGAAAAATATGAACAGCCCTAACAATTAAGCCAAAAAATATCACATGTTCATCAACTATGCAATTTTCAACAATTTTGTAATAAATTCGAAATTAATTATTTGAATCAAATTCAAATCATTTTTCAATCAACATAATCATCCTCAATTATCTCATGATTAGATCATATAAAGAAAAATATGTAAAATGAATTTTAAAAATCAAAAGATCCAAAATCATCAAAACCATGCAATCCAATTGCACCTTAAATTAAAATTAATTCTAACAGACACAAGGAGGCTCTGATACCATTGAAGGGTTTTGAGCATGTATCACATGCATATTACATAGCAGAATTTAAAATTTTTCAAAACCCGAAATAAGAGAATCGGCTTGTGCCAATTAAAACTAATTTGACAAGGCAAAATTCAAAAATTATATCTTTATAATTTCTTGATTTTTTTTCAACTTCTTACCTTGTTGGGTTGTAGCAAACCACAACAATGTTATCTTGGATTGTCTCTAACAATATTCATCCAAAGAAGAGAGAATGAAACCACTAGGGAGATGGCTTGAACGCACCTCAAAATGCTAGCAATGATGTGTGTTCCTTTGAGAGAAAAATTAAACTCTTTAATTTTTTTTGTTGTCTCCAAAAATTTTTCTTATCCCAAAAATTTTTCTTTATCAATTCTCTGTCTTTTGGAGTCTTTTAAATCCAAAAGAATATCAGTTTCATTGACCAAAAATTAAGAGAGAAGAAAATGAGGGGTTATGGCCATTAAGGGCAAATAAATCTCATTTGTGAGCTGCTGCACAGCCTAACTAGCCTGTCTGGCAGGCCGAGCCAAAGGGCCTTCGCAGGCCCATACTGACCTGTCAACCCTCCCGAGCGATTTTTTCCTGCAATCTTATCACGAATCGATTTAAAATAATTCTCTTATATTTTTAGATCTCATCCAAAGTCATTTTACTCATTTTTACATCTCCAAAGCGTGTGACCTATTATGTTCTCGGTTATATTGGCCACTTAAATTATCAATTAATTTAAGCAAGTCATGAGCGGTATCTAGCAATACATCATGACTCCCAATTAACCAAAAAGTTAGTGGTTTAACTACGAACCTTTCCATAAGCAATTTATGTGCAATTTATCTTTTTACAATTCTATACCTCACTCGATTCAGAGTATGGACAATGTGTCAATTTCCGCTAAATTGACTACGTCACACCTAGCCCAAGTGATGTTAGATCTTATCCTGGAGACTAATTACTCTATTAGACATGTCATTGAAGGTCATCTTCATGACATTTCCACTCTGGCTAGAGATTCCAAGTAATGTCCCGACAAGTGGCCATGGGTATATACTCCTTCTATTCGGAGTGGTGAATCCTTTGTTGGCTATCCAATTACCTTCGAATACCTCAAGTTGTACTCAATCACCACCTTATGAGCAACCTCTATAAGGTAACAAGGAATAGAGTCAAAATATATAACCAGTATCCAAGATATGCTTGAGTACCTCAAGTCTAAGGATACTTGCACCATTACTATGACGAGACTATCATTGACATTTGAATAGAATATCCACATGATTGTCTCATAGAAGGTCATCCAACGTACTTGGTTACTCTTAGCAAGCATCCATATGTTAACTCTAAACATCTCATGCTTACAGATTATGATATCTACTACTTGATCCAATCAAGGAATATAACATGTGCTAGTCTATCTGGATTAATAATGTCTCACCTCATTAATCCTATGACTAGGGATAATTTAGATACTAACATAATTACACCTGATAAGAATCTCATTATCATGATTTTCTTCATGCTATGTTATGTATCAAGGACTTCATTAATTTATTTAAGATCACTATCAATTCATATATTAAATGAATAACAAATTAATGAAAATGCCTTTTATTAATCAAATAAACATGTACAACAAGTGCTAAAGTTAATTGCCTTTATAACACTTCTCTAACATAATATGTCTTCTTGTTCACTGATGAGAAATCCATATCTCTATGGAATTGTATGTATCATATTCGATCTACGAAGATCTTGTGTATTAGAAGATGTAGCTACCACTACATCTGTATGAGTATCAGCTTCAGATTCAAGCAATTGATCTGCGTCTGCTTGAGCATCTTGAACTTCTTCAAGTTTAATTATGCTCTCACTATCTCCTCTTAGAAGAAACTCTTTCTCTAAGAAGGTAGCATGCTTTGAAACAAACACCTTTTGTTTCAAAATATTGTAGAATTGATATCCAATCATTTCTTTAGGATATTCTATAAAAAGACACTTGTCAGACTTAGCATCAAACTTATCTGACATAATCTATTTCACATAAGCCGGACAACCCTATACTTGCATATGTGAAAGTGAGAGTTTCTTGTTAGTCCATATCTCATATGGAGTAACATCAACTAACTTTGATGGGACTATATTTAAAATATAAACATCAGTCTTAAGTGCATAGCCCCAAAAGAATTTGGGTAGATCTGCTAAGTCCATCATCAACCTCACCATGTCCAACAAGGTTCGATTTCTTCTTTTAACCATACCATTATGTTGTGGTGTGTATGGCAGAGTTCACTAGGATAATATCCTATTATCACTAAGATAATCTTGAAATTCTTGGCCTAAGTATTTACCACCTTGATCTAATCTAAGTGTTTTAATACTCTTGTTAAGTTGTTTCTCTATTTTATTTCTGAATTCTTTAAACTATTCAAAGGCTACGAGTAACCATATCGTGAACAATCATCGATAAAGGTAATGAAGTAGATAAAACCACCTCTGGCATGCATAGATACTGGCCCACATACATCTGAATGTATTAATTCCATGTGTTCTTTGGTGCGTTCACCCTTTCCACTAAAAGGTAATTTTGTCATCTTGCCTAACAAGCAAGACTCATATGTGTTTTATGATTCACAATCAAAAGACCCCTAAGCTAACGTCCTTGTGTAGCTTAGTCATGTGCCTCTCACTAATATGGCCAAGGCGACAATGCCATAGATAAGATGATTTTAGACTATCTTGTTTTAAACTTTTATTATTGTCATTAATGTTAAGAATTGGACTTGTCATATCCAATATGTAAATCCCATTGCACAATGTACCATATGCATAAAGAGTATGATTCAACATTATTAAACAACTATTATTACCAAATGTTAAATGAAAATCATTCTTATTCAAAACAGAAATATAAATAATATTCTTTATCAAAACAAGAACATAATAGCAATTATCCAATTCTAATATAAGCCCACTAGGGAGGGTCAATAAATAAGTTTCTACAGCTAATGCAACAACTGTTGCTTCATTGCCAATGCACATGTCTGAATTTCCCTTGCTGAGCTGCCTACTGTTCCTTAGGCCATGCATATATCAGTACATATGTGTAAGCCACAATCGGTATGTAATACCCATATGTTATTATCAGAAAAAGTATTCATCTCAATGACATAAATACCTGAAGTAGATGGGGCATATGATGCCTTCTTTTTCAACAACTCCAAGTAGGTCTTACAGTTCATCTTCCAGTGGCCATCCTTGCCATAGTGGAAGCAAGTCCCCTTAGGTGCAATGTCTTTGGCCTTTTTCTTGACCACACCTTTGTAGACTTCTTCTTCTTCTTAGAACTCAAAGAGTCCACTACATCACATCCTTGCTTTCCTTTTTCACTGAAGGTTCAGCTATTTTGAGCAGATTGGTCAGCTCAAGAATAGAAGATGAACCTTTGTTCAGTTGATAGTTTAGCACAAAATGTGTGTAGCTATCAAGAAAACTATAAAGAATTAATTCATGGTCCATCACAAAACTAAGCTGGCTCAATATCTCGATGTAGGCATATGTATTTAGTGCATGTTGCACTGGAGATGTCCCCTCAACCATCTTTGAGCAGAGAGAAACGTTGAGACCTCGAACCTTTTGGATCTCGCTTGCTCATCAAAGAGCCCTCTAAGATGGTAGACTATGGTGTTAGCATCCATAGTCTCATGATGCTTCTGGAGCTTTAGTAAAATAGAGGCAAGCATAATATAGCTTGTCAACTTGCTCTCATCCAAATGCATCTTGTAAGCAGCTTGCTCATTAGCAAATGCTCCAACAGCAAGAGGAGAAGGAAGTGGCACATCAAGAACATAAGTTATACACTTAGCTTTGAGAACAATTCTCAAATTACTTAGCCAGTCCAAGAAGTTAGCCCCAAACAACTTGTTCGACTCAAGTTTCGAATGTAGGTTGACATTGGATGACATGATGATTATAGCAACCTAAATGTAAAAGAGAACATGTTAGAGAATGTACATGAATGCATGATTATTAGGTCTTTAATAAAAGCATTTTGGCTCCCACTATTTTATTATGAACTCATAGCCCTCACTATGAATCCGAGAAAACCTATGTGGAAGTTCTCCTAATTGGTCGATATCCAATATCTCTAAAAATGACCTTGGGTTTGCCCAACAAGCCACCTTAGGTCAATTGGTAGGTATTTGAACCTTAACAATTACATTCTCATGCAACTATCGAATTGGTGCTATCAACTGATTGATGTGTACACATTTGTTTGGTTATCAACTCTTGATGTGTGTACATCTCATATACACTACCCAACTTCGCCTTTATCCATACTGACCTTTGGTTTGCCTACCAAATCAATGCTTCCAGTTAAAACTAGCCCATTAATCATGAAATCTTATTTCATGGTTTGAACATATTCTTGTAGAGCGAGTTTGGGTTTGCCCAATAACCCAAATTCTAAAAAAACTCTAGTTCTCCCCATATTAATAGAAGACGTTAGTTTTAATATTATTTTAACGAGGGATTTGCTTTTATTAGTCTCATCATATTCATGGCATTTAATATACATCTATTCATCCAAGACATACATTAAAAGTTACATTAACTATATGGAGTGATTATGGACATTCTAACATCAATCGCTCAAGCCATGAAGGATTGACTAGGTCTCATCTAAGTAGATGCATGAATTACAACCCAAAATAGAAATCATATTCATATTTCTAAGTCTTCTTGTTAATGACACCATCTCCTTTCTTCTTTCTCCTTTACACTTCAAATATATTCTAATCATATGTAATTTGATTACATAAATTCAAAATTAGAAAATCTCAATTTATATTTGAAGGGAGTTATATGAGAAGAGAAATGTAACGTCTGACGATTTAGGCCCTGATCACGCATGGCCATAATCAAGCGCGCCAGTCTGATCAGAGTCTAAATTTGGACTTTTGGAAAAATGATAAATTATAAGGGAAAATAAGTAGGGATATTATTATTATTAGGGAAATAAAAGATTGTTTCAAGAATTGCGAAAAATTTTAAATCACCCTGTGGACATTATTGGTATTTCGAAATTGTTGAGGAAAAATTTGTGGCAAAAGAGGAATTTTCCATAATTAAAAATTAATCAAGATTAATTAAACTAATGAACCAATAGAAAGAAGGATTAAACTAATTAATGGGACCCACAAATTTTAACCTTAATATAAGTAAAAAAAAAGAGGTATTGTGCCAAAAAAATAAACTCATCATCTTTTTCTCTCTTTTAAGAGTTTAATAGGATCACAAATTGAGGGTTAGGATTATATGGTGGAAGTGGAACCACAAAAGTTTTAGATTTAACATCAAATCGAATTGTGCAAATATGATAGTCTCTTTCATGAATTATTAATTTTATTGCAACCCGTCAAATTCGCATTTTACCTTATTTATAATACACAGTTCTACAGAAAGAATAAAAGAAGAAAGAGATTATCTAGGACTTCATTTCAATACTGATTGAAATTGCATTAAGTAAGAGAGGCTGAGACATGTAGAATTTATTTACCAAATTACAAAAATTAAAATCCATGCATGAAGAATCTAATTGGTCAAGTCCATAGTCATCCATCATATCATACATCCTTAAAATGCAAAAGTAGGTAATCTAAAAAATTATAATTTTGGATTCTTATTTGGCCAACTAATATTTCCATTAGTTAATCTCATTAAATAATATTATGATTTATTAGAAACACTTTCTAATATGGAAATTATATTAATTAGGCAATAACTTGATCAAATCAAATATTGCATAATTTGCCTATTTTGATTAATTAAATTAATTCCTTATTTGGATGTAATTTCCATTTTGGATTTTATTCCATAATCTCATTATAATTAAAATCCAATATTCTAGAAAATTAATTCCAAAATAAAACACCTTAAATTTTTAACACTAAAATGATTAAACAATTTAATTATTTCTTATGTGTCATAATCTAGTCATACTATAATAAAATTAATTTAATCCAAAATCAAATCGAATCAAATTTGAAAATTTTTAATAATTCTAGAAAACTCTATCATTTGTTTAGGCATATATAGACCAACTCAAGACAATCCAAATTAACTTAATTTAGTTCAGCAAGCCAGTTACAAAACACCCAAACCAAATCATTTAACTTCTAGAATTAAAATAGAAATTAAAAGATCAAATTAAAACTATTGATGTATCTAAAAGCATCAAAATAATTTCAAAAAATTCATATTTTATAAATTAAAAGGTGCTAGAAATCAAGAAATTACAAAATCAAATTAAAACTGGAACTAGATACTATCTCGACCAGGAGATGTTTCTCACTCGAGACTTCTACAATTTTTAGAAAATTAAAAGCACTTTTAATTTTGTAATGGTTGCCAAAGATTGAAACAGTGTTCTCTAACATATTTTCAATCATAGATAATCATCATATGGACACCCAAAATGAGCATACCATGAAATTTAAATAATTAATCAATTTAAACCATTTAAAACTATTTTTTAGCAATTAAAACATAATCCCATTAAATGAATTATGAATCTTATTCATTTTAATCCATTCAATCATCATTGTACACAATTCATCACTTGAACAGAATGTACAATATGAACAAAAATGACTATTTTCAATCTCATTGAAATTAAGAACCCTAATTATTGTTTTTCATGCAATCTCATTATTCTTCAAATTAAAATTAATCATAACAATCATAGGGTGACTCTGATACCACTATTGGGTTACATAGTAGACATATCATATATATCAAAGGTAGTGAAAACTACAATTTTTCAACCCAAACACGAGGATCGCCCTTTGTAGTTATGACTAAATTATCCCCAAATAATCATTTGAAGAAAATTACCTTAGGATCAAAGAACTTCGGTATTCAAACTTCTTATCATGTTGTTGTAAATAACAGTAATATTCTCTTGGATTACCTCTAACAGAAATCCACAGGAATGATGTGAAGGAGAAAACCTTAGAGGCTATGGGCTTTGCACAATCTTTTGTGCTAGTAAGAGAAGATGCAATTTGAGAGAAGGGAGAACGAACTCTTTTTGTTCTTTGGATGTGCAACAGCCTTCTAATCCCAGAAAGGACTATTTATAGTCCCATGAACGATTAGGGTTCAGAACCCATGTTCAAAGATTCCTAATCAGATTAGGGTTCTAAACTGTTGGCTTTTCTGATTGGAAGACCAATTATCCGATTGGGATATGCTCAAAATCGAATGGTTTTAGGTTGTGACATGCCATGTCTAGATTAGAACTTTGTGTAATTTCAGTCCAGTAACTTTTCTAGATCAAGAATTAGGCTTTCTCGCTCGTGATAGGAGTACGCTTGCGAAGCCACCATTCATGATTGCGACACGTGTCCTGTTCAAGAATATACCATTCTCGATGAAGACATAGCTTGGACCTGATTTTTCTCTCTATTTTGGACCTAATCTAAAAACCCATTTTACTTCCTTTGTGCACCTTCAATGCTTGTGACCCATTAGGTTCCTAATTATATTGGTCACTCATATCAACTCTTAATCTTAAGCAAGTCATAAGCGGTATATAGCAACACATCATTACCTCCAATTAATCGGAAAATCAGTGGTCTGACTACAAAACTTTTCATAGACATTTCCATACAATTCGTCCTTTTACCCTCACTATACCCCCCACTCGGTCAGAGTATGGTCTAAATGTCAACTCCCACTAAACTGACTATGTCATATCTAGTCCAAGTGATGTTAGTACTTGTCATTAAGACTTATTGCTCTTAAAGATATGTCTTCGAAAACTTTCTTCAAGACATTTCTACTTCGACCAAAGTTTCTCCGAGTAATGATCTTGACAAGAGTCGTAGGTATACTCTCCTTCTAATAGGAGTAGTGAATTCTCTATTGGCTATCCAACTACCTTCGAATACCTCAAGTTGTATCCAATTAGCATCCTATAAGTGATCTCTCTTAAGGTAACAAGGAATGGACTCAAAGCACATGATCAGTATCCAAGATAACTTTGAGTACCTCAAGTCCAAGGATATTTGCACCATTGCCATGATGAAATTATCATTAACATATGTATATAGCATCCATATGATAATCTCATAGCAGGTCTCTATTGTACTTGACTACTTTAGCAATCATCCATATGTTAACTCTAAACATCTCATGTTTACAGGTTATCATAAATACTGCTTGATCCAATAAAAGAGTATAACATGTGCTAGCCTATCCGGATCAATAATGTCCTGTCCCATTGATCTTATGGGTAGGGATGGTTTAGATACAAATATAATTGCACATGATAGAAATCTCACATCATGATCTTGTCATAATTTCCTTCATGCTATGTCTTGTATCAAGGACTTTCATTAATTTATTTAAGATCTTATCAATTCATATAAATGAATATAAATGTAATGAAAAATATCTTTGTTCACATAAATGAAATGTGTACATATAGTGCTAATGATGATTGCATTTAGAGCACTTCTCTTACACTAAGGGCACCCAAATATAGGGCCTTAGCCACCTTGACCCCTACCATGGTACCATGTTTAAGTCTACTCTTACACAGGCCTAACAGCCCCATCCAAACATATTGCACCTCAAATCAGTTAGAAAACACAACATTTTTGTCAAGAATAATACCATTATAACATATCCTGGCATAGCTCACAAAAATCCCACACAAATAAATGACATAAACACTCATCAAAGGGGTTCACAACCAGTGTCACAACTGAAGGGTTTTGATCATGTATCACATACATATAACGCAGCGGAAAATAAAAATTTTCAAAACCCGAATCAAAGGATTTTCATGTGCCAATTAAAACTAATTTAAACAAAGAAAATTCAGAATTTATACCTTTATAATTT
>CATIWF010004602.1:0-20067 GCA_949630135.1 Balakata baccata | reverse complement strand
AGTCATAATGAACACTTAACGAAGAAGAGATGATTACTTACCTAGAACAAACTTTCAAGGGCTGAATTTACAGCAAAACTTAAGTGAAACAATGAAGAAAAGAAGGCTCTTATGGGGGAAGAAGAAGAAGAAATGGGCTGGGGAGAAATGGCTCTTCAAATTGTGTGAAAAGGTAGAATAGGCAGCAATGGATAAGCCAAAGCTGCCTTGCCTTATCCTTTCTTGCTTTTTCTTTTTTTTCTTTTTTTTTTTAACTTTTCTAATTTATTAATATTTAATTAGTTTAATTAATTTATTTATTCATTTTTATTATTTTCTCTACATATTTACATGTACGTAGTGCCAAAAATACTATCTAGTCAAATTGTTCAATCAAAATAATTTAATTATGCCAAATTTCATTTATTTCAATTTTAATAATTTTATTTAATTTCATTTTTAATATCTTGTGTCATTTTTTAAATTATAACTAGACATGTACGACTTGTTCCTATTTGCGATAAACCGACCCGTGGCAAGTCTATCTCGGGAACACGTTCACACTAAAATTCCTATACATACGTGTGTTTCATGTGAATGATATTTAAAAAATGTACATATTCAAATGAAATGTATGTGATAATGCATGTATAGACAGTCGAGGATGTTACAAAGTGTGCCTATCACTAAGACTTATAATGGACCTAATGTGAAATCTAAAGGACCTAAAACGTTCAATGGCAATAAAGCCAATAGCCCAAAAGCCAAAGGCAATAAAGGAACTCCACCTAGGAAACATCATCATGCCCCTTCGTATAGTTTTCATGGTTTTCAAAGGAAGGGACATACACCTCATTATAGATGCCATTATTATTGTGCATAAGGACGTATTAATATGAGATATTTGATAAGGAAGGCTCATTTGTATCCTTCCAATGCTAACCCTTAATGACCCAAGTACATTTGGGTACCAAAAATTAAATGAATTCTATTTTTGTAGGTATGCTTGAAATCCATCATAAATGAATACAAGTTGTATCTAAATAGTGGATGTGTAAGGTATATGATCGAGAATGCCAACCTATTCACTCATATAGAGATGAAGAAATATGGCAAGGTAACTTTTATAGATAATACCAAAGGTAAGCCTATTGGCATTAGATAAGTTGGTAAGAAAGGCTCAACTCTTATTAAGGATGTTCTTTTGGTTGATGGTTTGAAATACAATTTGCTTACTGTTAGTCAATTGTGTGATAAGGGACATAGGGTAACTTTTGAACATTCAAAATGCTTTATAACCCGAATTTAGGATAACAAAGTTATTTTTAATGATAAAATGGTTAACAATGTCTACACAATTTATCTAATCTCTTTAGCGAATCAAGGTGTTAAGTGTTTTGTAGCCATTAAGGATGACACATAAGTTAGACATAAAAGACTTAGACATGCTAGCATGAAGCTCATTAAGGATGAATTAGTCATTGGCTTACCCAAAGTCGAATTCTAAAAGGACAAGGTTTGTGGAGCATGTCAAATGGAAAAACAAGTAAGAAACTCCTTCAAACCAAAGAACAAGGATAGTTGTTGTTGATAATGATGTAAGTTTGTTTAATAAGCCAATTCAACAATAAGAAACCAATGATTAAAGTCAACCTCCAAATGCTTGTCAAGAGATTATGGTAGTTGATCCTTGCAAGGATGAAGTTGAAAAGGCACCAATGATACCCCAAATTCAATATCATAAACGTCACCTAAGGAGTGGCAATTTAAGAAAGACCATCATAGAGACCTCATCATTATTGAACCATCAAAAGGGGTAACTACTAGACACTATCTTAAGCATCTTAATATTCTAGCCTTTATCTATCAAATTGAACTTAAACATGAGAGTTGGGTCCTTACTATATAAGAAGAACTTAACCAATTTGAGAGAAACAAGGTATGGACTTTAGTCCCTAGACCTAAAGATTATCCTATTATTGGCACTAAGTGGATGTTTAGAAATAAACTTGATAAAAGTGTGTCATTACTAGGAATAAGGATAGGTTGGTGCCTAAAGGTTATAACTAAGAAAAAGGAATAGACTATAAAGATGCCTTTGCCCCAGTTGCAAGGTTGGAAGCTATTAGAATATTGGTTGCATTTGCATCATACATGGATTTTAAGTTATATCAAAGGGATGTAAAAAGTGTTTTTCCTAATGGTTATATTGAGGAGGAAGTTTATGTTGAACAACCTCCGGGTTTTGAGCAACATGATCTTCCAAATTATGTTTTTAAACTTACCGAGCTTGGTATGAGCGGTTAAGTAATTTTCTTTTGCAATATTGATTTCTAAAAGGCAAGGTTGATACAACCTTTTTACAAACAGGCATAAGCATGGCATTCTAATTGTGCAAATCTATGTGCATGATATTATATTAGGTGCTCCTAATGAGTGCTTATGTGAAGAGTTTTCTAAGTGTATGCAAAGTGAGTTTGAAATGAGTGATGGGGGAGCTTAAGTTCTTCCTTGGACTCCAAATCAAACAATGTCCAGATGGAAACTTCAACAATCAAGCTAAGTACACCAAAGATCTTCTCAAAATATTTGGGATGGATGGAGCTAAGGCAAGCAAGATTCCTATGAGCACTATTATCAAACTTGACAAAGATGAGAATGTCAAGCAAATGGATGAAAAGAAATATCAAGGTATGATCAGTAGCCTTCTTTATATTACAGCTAGTAGACCCGAAATTTTGAATGCCATATGGTTATGTGCTCATTTTAAATCTTGTCTTAGAAAGTTTCATTTGCATGTCGTTAAGAAGATATTAAAATATTTGATTGCACTAAACATTTAGGATTATGGTACCCTAAATACATTTCATTTGATTTTGCAGCTTATTCAGATGCGGATTATACCGGGAGTATTCTTGATAGAAAAAGTACCTCAGGTATATGTCAATTCTTTGGAAACTCTCTTATTTCTTGGTCTAGCAAGAAGCAAAATTTTGTATCCTTATCCACCACTGAAACTGAATAAGTTACCGCCGGTTGTTATTGTATTCAAGTGTTATAGATAAAACAATAACTTAAGGATTTTTTGGCTAGGAGTTTAATCACATTCCTATTAAATGTGATAATACAAGTTCTATTAACATGTCCAAGAATCCAATCTAGCATTCTAGGAGCAAGCATATAGATATTAGACATCATTTCTTGCGTAATCATGTGCATAAAGGTGATGTTGTACTTAGGTTTGTTAATAGCACCAATCAACTTATTGATATCTTTACCAAGCCACTTTTTAAGGAAATAATGAATTTCATTAAAAGAGAAATTGGCATATTGGATGTGTTAGAAAAGTGCAATAAGGCCAATTACCTTTAGCACCATATGTACACTTTTCATCAATATGAATAAAGGCATTTTCATTTATTAATGTTAATTTATAATATGAATAGAGTGGATCTTAAATTAATTAATGAAGTCTATGATGTAAACATAGCATGAAGGAAATCATGATGGGATCATGATAGTGAGATTCCTATCATGTGTAATTATGTTTATATCTAAATCATCCCTAGTCATAGGATTAATGAGATGGGACATCATTGATCTGGAAAGGCTAGCACATGTTTTACTCCTTGATTGGATCAAGTAGTAGTTCTCATAAGCTGTAAGCATGAGATGTTTAGAGTTAACATTTGGATGCTTGCTATAGTAGTCAAGTACATTGGAGACTCGCTATGAAATTATCATATGGGTATTCTAAACATATGTCAATCATAATTTCATCATAGCAATGGTGCAAATATCCTTGGAGTTGAGGTGTCAAGGTTATTTTGGATACTGATCCTATACTTTGACTCCATTCTTTGTTACTTCTAGGAGAGATTACTCATAGGGTGGTGATTAGGTACAGTTTAAGTTATTCGAAAATAGTTTGGCAGCTAATAGATGATTCACCGCTCCTGTTAGAAGGAAAGTACATCTATGGCTACTTGTCGGGATCATTACTTGGAAAACTTTGGCCAAAGTAGAATTGTCTTGAAGAAGGTCTTCGTAGATATATCTTTATGAGTAATGAGTCTTAGTGACAAATACTAACATCACTTAGACTAGATGTGACGTAGTCAGTCTAGTAGGAGTTGACACTTATACCATACTATGAACCGAATGAGGTATAGAGAGGGTGAAAGGATGAATTGCACAGATATTATCTATGGAAAGGTTCGTAGTCAAACCACCAACTTTTCGGTTAATTGGGGATCATGATATGTTGCTAGATACCACTCATGACTTGTTCAAAATCAAGTGTTGATCTGAGTGGCCAATATAACCGGGAACCAAATGGGTCACATGTATTAAAAGTACAAAAAGGAAGTAAAATAGGTCATTGGATTGGATCAAAATTGAGAGAGAAAAGTCCTGTTTGGACAGTTTCCCGATCAAGAATGGAACATTCTCGATCGGGATAAAGGTCCTGATCGGGACATGATATATCTCGATCAGAATTTACTACTGGACCTTAATTACATTTGTTCCCAATCAGGACATGGGATGTCACGACCGGGAACCGCCCGATTTGGGCATTTCTTGACTGGGAAACATGTGTCCCGATCAGGACCAACACTAGAATAGGAAATCTAATATGATTAAGATTCTTTGAGAGAGGGTTTCGAACCCCAATTGCTCTAGGACTATAAATAGTCTCTTTTCTGATTTTAAAAAAAGCTGTAGAAACTCATAACCAAATTGTTTTCTTCTTCACATCCTTTGCGTGGAATTTCGTTAGAGGTGATCTATCAAAGATTACTGTGGTTTGCAACAACCCGATAAGGTGCATGAAGAAAGGAAACCTATAATTTAAAAGGTAATCTTCATCAAACCTTAGATTTGGTCAATCAATTAATGCTACATAAGGTATTCCAATTGCATGGGGTTACAAAAAATTTTAAATATCGCTGCCATGTATATCTGATATGCATGATGTAACCCTAACAGTGGTATTAGAGCCTCCCTATGATTGTTATAATCAATTTTAATTGGAAGAACTATTTGATTGCATGGAAATTGATTTTAGGGTTCCTAAATTTGAATGGGATTAAAATTGGCCAAATTGGTTTTCATTATTATTAATCAGTTCATGTGATGATTTGAGATTGATGATAATGAGTGATATGATACAAATTTAGTTTGTATGATTGTTTGGTTGGTTGGTAATGTGTTTTAATTGCCAATCAAGTGTTTTACATTGATAAATTGATTAAATCTTTAAATTAAATGGTTTGATTTGTAATGAATGTTTATTTGATAAACATATAAACCTGAAAACATGTTTAGAACATTAACTTGGGTTTTGGATAGATCAAATGGAACTTTGAAAGAGTTTTAAAGTTTTGAAGATGCATAAGTCCCAACCGGGAAAGAGTTTTCCGATCGAGACACTGCCAAACTCCTTTTTTTTTAATGTGTAATTTCACTCTTCCAGGAGCTTTAGTTCATAAATTTGTGATTTTCAGAATTCGTTTTAATATTATGTGCTTGTTGTTAATTTAATTCTATTTGATTCCGTTTCAATTCCAGAATTTGATTGATTCAGTTTGGGTATTTTGTGATTGGTTCGCTAGTTCAAGATTGTACTTCGGATTTGCTTGAGCTAATCTATGGATGCCCGAATAGAAGATATATCTTCTAGAATTTTAGGGATTTCAAATTTGATTCAATATAGAATTAAATTAATTATAGTGTGACTAGACTAAGGTGCATATGAAATAATTAAATTGTTTGATTATTTGATGTCAAAATCATAGTGATTTAATTTGGAATTAATTTCTGGAATCTTGATTTTAATCAATAATGTGATTATTGAATTAAACCAAATAGGAATTGCATACTAATAAGGAATTAATCATTTAGGCAAACTAGGTAAATTTTGATTTGATCAATTGTTGCTTAATTAACACAATTACCATATTAGAAATTGTTTCTAATATATCATATTATTATTTATTGAGATTAAATAAAAGAATTATGATAAGGCCAAGTGGGACCCGAAATCTATTTTCTAGATTACCTTTAATTTTGCATTAGAGAATGCATACTAAAAGTACATGATAGCATGATGGATAATTATGGACTAGCCCAATATGATTGAGTATGCATGAATTTTATTTTATTTGGTAAATAGGGTATGCATGTCCCTGCCTCTCTCTATATTCTATTGTATTTCTTTTCTCATCTAAACTCCCCTCAAATGTAAATTGAGGTTTTCTGATTTTAATATCGTGTAATTAGATTACATAGGATTAGATTAGGATTGAAGTGCAAGGATTAAGAATCAAGGAAGCGTTTTCAGAATACAAGAAGACTTAGAATAGGAATTTGATTTCTATTTTGGGTTGTAAAATCATGCATCTACATATGTGAGACATAATCAATCCTTCCATGGCTTGAGGATTGAAGTTAGAATGTCCATAATCACTCCATGTAGTTGAAATAACTTTAATGTATGTCGTGGATGAATGATGTATGTTAAATGCCATGCAAATGATGAGACTAAGAGTAATAAATCCCTTAACATAAAAATATTAAGTCTAACACCTTCCATTAATATAGGAAGAACTAGAGTTCTTCTAGATGTAGGGTAAGCCTGCTCTATAAGAATATGTTCAAACCATTGAAATATGATTTCATGATTAATGGATTAAACTTAAACGAGTCTATTGATTTGTTGAGCACACTCAAGGTCGATGCGGATTAGAGGCGGTGTTGGGCAATATACATGAGATATATATGCATCAAAAGTTGATAGCCCAATAATTTGTGAATACATCAATTAATTAATAGCACAAGTTGGTGGTTGCATGCAAAATACAATTGGTATGGATTAGATACCTACCAATTTGACTTAAGAATGCTTGTTGAGCACACTCAAGGTCATTCTTAAGTTGGAATTGGATACCAACCCACTAAGGGAACTTCCAATGAGTTCTCTTGAGTTCATAGTGAGGGTTGTGGGTTCGCAATAAAATAGTGGGAGCCATAATGCAATTATTAAAGACCTAATAATGCATTCATGTACATTCTCTAATATATTTTACATCTAGGTTGCTTGAATCATCATCATGACTACAAGTGTGAATTTGTGATCTTTAATGGAGTCAAATAAGTTGAATGGGCTTAACTTCCTACATTGGCTTAGGAATTTGAGAATTGTTCTCAAATCCGAGAAAATAGGCTATATCTTGAATGAGCCACTTCCCAATTCCCCAACTGCTGATGCTTCCAAAGAGGTTCAGAAGGCTTACAAGAAACATATTGATGATAGTGAGATGGCAAGTTGTATCATGCTTGCTACTATGTCATCAGAGTTGCAAAAGCAGTATAAGGCTATAAATGCTAACACTATGGTCTATCATCTTAGGGAGCTTTTTGACGACCAAGCACAATCCAAAAGGTTCGAGATCTCTAAGCTGCTCTTCCGCTCTAAGATGACTGAGGGGGCATCTCCAATGCAATATGCATTAAAGATGAATAGCTATATTGAGAGGTTGGGTGCCTTGGAATTTATGATGGACCATGAATTAAGTATAAACTCAATTCTCAGTAGTTTAACCGATAGTTATGTGCATTTTGTTCTTAAATATAGGATGAACCATATTTCCACCACGATTCCCGAGCTAATCAACATGTTTAAGACAGTTAAGTCATCTATTAAAAAGGATAGTAAGGTTGTGATGCTAATGGACTCTTCTAGTTCAAAGAAAAAGGACAAAAAGAAGAAGAAGAAGAAGTCCACAAAGCCTAAAGGAGGTATGGCTAAGAAAAGGGCAAAAGAGACTACCCCGAAAGGGACTTACTTCCATTATGGTAAGGATGGCCATTAGAAGAGGAACTGCAAGGCCTATCTAGAGTGCTTAAAGAAGAAGGCATTCGATGCCCCATTTACTTCAGGTATTTTTATTATTGATATTCATATTATTTCTAATAATAACATCTGGGTATTAGATATCGGATATGGCTCTCACATATGCACTGATATGCAGGGCCTAAGGAACCGTAGACAACTCAAGAGAGGAGAGTCAGATCCATGTGTAGGCAATGGAGCAAGAATTATTGCCTTAGTTGAAGGAACGTATATTTTGACCCTTCTAAGTTAGCTTGTAATAGAATTAGATAATTGTTTTTATTTTCCAGCATTGACAAAGAATATTATTTCTATTTCTAATTTGAATAGATGTGGATTTAATCCATCAATTAATAGCAATGGTAATTCTATAATGTTAAATGGTATTCTTTATCGTACTAGAACATTGTGCAATGGAATTTACATTCTTGATATGTCTTGTTCTATATACAATATCGATAACAATAATAAAAGAATAAAAATGGATAAAATTAAACCATCTTACTTGTGGCATTGTCGCCTTGGCCATATAAATGAGAGGTGCATAACTAAACTACATAAAGATGGTAGTTTTGGGTCATTTGATTATGAATCATATAACATTTGTGAGTCTTGTTTATAAGGAAAGATGACAAAATCACCTTTTAGTGGAAAGAGTGAATATGCCATTGAGCTGTTGGTCCTAATACATTCAGATGTATATGGTCTAATGTCTACACATGCTAGAGGTGGTTATCCCTACTTTATTACCTTCATTGATGACTATTCACGATTTGGATATATGTATCGTATAAGATACAAGTATGATGCATTTGAAAAGTTCAAAGAATTCATACATAAAGTAGAGAAACAACTTGGCAAAAATATTAAAACACTTAGATCTGATCAAGGTGATGAATACTTGAGCCAAGAGTTTCAGGTTTATCTTAGGGATAATGGGATTTTACCCCAATGGACTCCTCCTTTCACACCATAACACAATGGTGTGGCTAAAAGGAGAAACTGAACCTTATTGGACATGGTGAGGTCTATGATGGGATATGATGAACTTCCTAAGTCCTTTTAGAGATATGCACTAGAGACTGCTATTTACATTTTAAACAAGATCCCTTCTACGCCAGTTGATCTTACACCATATGAGATGTGGAATAAGAAGAAGTCTATTCTTTCTCATTTGAAAGTATGAGGTTGTCCAACTTATATGAATCGGACAATGTCAGATAAGCTTAAGGCTAAATCTGAGCGATGTCTGTTCATAGGATATCCTAAAGAAACAATTGGATATCAATTATACAATCCTTTGGAACAAAAGGTGTTTATTTCAAGGTATTCTACCTTCTTGGAGAAGGAATTCCTTCTTAAATAAGATAGTGGGAGCAAGATTGAACTTAAAGAAGTTCAAGATGCTCTAACAAATATAGATCAACTGCCTAAGCTTAAGCCTGTTATTCATGGAGATGAAATAATAGATACACCTATTGATACATAATATTTTGGTAGATCTAGTAGGATACGTTCTACTCTTGAGAGATATAGATTTCTCATAAGCAATCAGAACGATATCTTGCTCATTAAAGATGTTAAGCCTACTAGTTATGAAGAAGTTTTGAAGAGTTCATAATCTGATAAATTATGAAAACTAGGTATAGACCTTGGTTCACCCACCTAAGGGGATAAAACGCATAGGGTGCAAATAGGTCTTCAAGAAGAAGACCAACATTGAGGGTAATGTGGTTACCCATAAAGCTAGACTAATGGCTAAAGGTTATCGTCAAAGACAAGGAGTTGACTATGATGAGACTTTTAGTCCAGTAGCTATGCTTAAATCCATTAGGATACTCCTAGCCATTACTGCTTATTATGATTATGAGGTATGACAAATGGATGTGAAAATAGCTTTCCTTAATGAAAATCTTACCGAAGATGTGTACATGACACAACCAAAAGGATTCACATAAGATGGCCAAAAGTGTGCAAGCTCCAAAGATCCATTTATGGATTGAAGCAAGTGTCCCAAAGTTGGAATATCCGGTTTGATGACACAATCAAAAAGTTTGGTTTCTCACAAAATGTGGATGATTCTTGTGTATATAAGAAGGTTAGTGGAAGTGCAATCGTTTTCCTAATATTATATGTGGATGACATATTAATTATAGGAAACGATGTCTCAGTCCTTCAAACTGTTAAAATTTAGCTTTCCTTAATGGAAATCTTACCGAAGATGTGTACATGACATAACCAAAAGGATTCACATCCAAAGATGGCTAGAAGGTGTGCAAGCTCCAAAGATCTATTTATGGATTGAAGCAAGCATCCCAGAGTTGGAATATCTAGTTTGATGACATAATCAAAGAGTTTGGTTTCTCATAAAATCTGGATGAATCTTGTGTATATAAGAAGGTTAGTGGAAGCGTAATTGTTTTCCTTATATTATATGTGGATGACATATTAATTATAGGAAATGATGTCTCGGTCTTTCAAACTATTAAAATTTGGCTTTCCAATAATTTCTCCATGAAAGACCTTAAAGATGTAACCTATATTTTGGGAATAAAGATATATAGAGATAGATCTAAGAGGTTGCTTGGTCTTTCATAGTCTACATATATAGACAAGATGCTAAAGAGATTTAGCATAGAGCAGTCCAAGAAAGGGTTTATTCCCATGACACATAGGATAACTCTTTTGAAGTCTATATGTCCAAAAAAATAAGACAAGAGGACTCATAAGAGTTTGATTCCATATGCTTCAGCGATATGATCAATCATGTATGCTATGATATGTACTAGTCCCGATGTGTCATATGCTCTAAGTGTCACGACCAGATACCAGTCGGACCCTGGTGAGGGTCATTGGGTGGCTGTCAAGAATATCCTTAAGTACTTGAAAATGACTAAGGATGTTTTCTTGGTTTATGGAGATGAAGATTTTAAGGTAAGCGGGTATACAGATGCCAGCTTCCAAACTGATAAAGATGACTCCAAATCCCAATCAGGCTATGCGTTCATATTAAATGGAGGTGCAGTCAATTGGAAGAGTTCCAAATAGGAAATGACTGCTGATTCAACAACTGAAGCAGAGTACATTGCAGCTTCTGAGGCAGCTAAGGAAGCAGTTTGGATAAAGAAGTTCATCACAGAGCTAGGAGTTGTTCCTAGCATTGTTAATCCGATACAGCTATATTGTGACAACAATAGAGCCATTGTAGATGCAAAGGAGCCACGATCTCTTCAAAAGTCCTAACATGTGCTAAGACGGCAGTATGTGATTAGAGAGATAATAGGTAGAGGTGATGTAAAAGTAGCAAGAGTGCCTACTGATCAGAATATTACTGATGCGCTCACAAAGCCACTTCCCCAAAAGAAGTGCGATTCACATGTACTTGCCTATGGTATTAGATATAAAGGCAATTGGCTTTAGTGCAAGTAGGAGATTGTTAGAAAAGTACAATAAAGGCAATCACCTTTAGTACCATATGTACACTTTTCATCGATATGAATAAAGGCATTTTCATTTGTTAATGTTCATTTATAATATGAATAGATTAGATCTTAAATTAATTAATGAAGTCCATACTGTAAACATAGCATGAAGAAGATCATGACAGTAAGATTCCTATCATGTGTAATTATGTTTATATCTAAATCATCCCTAGTCATAGGATTAATGAGATGGGACATCGTTGATCCGGAAAGGCTAGCACATATTATACTCCTTTATTGGATTAAGTAGTAGTTCTCATAAGCTGTAAGCATGAGATATTTAGAGTTAACATGTGGATGCTTGCTAGAGTAGTCAAGTACATTGGAGACCCACTATGAAATTATCATATGGGTATTCTAAACATATG
This sequence comes from Balakata baccata, assembly GCA_949630135.1. Classification (NCBI taxonomy): domain Eukaryota; kingdom Viridiplantae; phylum Streptophyta; class Magnoliopsida; order Malpighiales; family Euphorbiaceae; genus Balakata; species Balakata baccata. The sequence goes on along the minus strand of CATIWF010004602.1, from coordinate 8,344 downwards.
TCAATGATAATTTCATCATAGCAATGGTGCAAATATCCTTAGAGTTGAGGTGTTCAAGGTTATCTTGGATACTAATCCTATACTTTGACTCCAATCCTTGTTACCTCTAAGAGAGGTTTCTCATAAGATGGTGATTGGGTACAGTTTGAGGTATTCAAAGATAGTTTGGCATCCAATAGAGGATTCATCGCTTCTATTAGAAGGAAAGTATATCCACGACCAGTTGTCGGGATCATTACTAGGGAAACTTTGGCCAAAGTAGAATTATCTTGAAGAAGGTCACGTAGACAAATCTTTATGAATAATGAGTCTCGGTGATAAGTACTAACATCACTTGGACTAGATATGATATAGTCATTCTAGTGGAAGCTGACACTTAGATCATGCTCTGAAACGAATGAGGTATAATGAGGGTGAAAGGATGAATTGCACATATATTATCTATGGAAAGGTTCGTAGTCAAACCACCGACTTTCCGGTTAATTGGGGGTCATGATGTGTTGCTAGATATCGCTCATTACTTGGTCAAAATCAAGTGTTGATCTGAGTAGCCAACATAACCGGGAATCTAATGGGTCACACGTATTGAAGGTGTGAAAAGGAAGTAAAATAGGCCATTGGATTGGATCAAAATGAAGAGAGAAAATTCTGGTCAAGACAGCGAGAAGAAGGTCCCAGTCGAAACATGATATGTCCAGAATTTGCTACTAGACCTTAATTACATTTGGTCTCGATCAGAACATGCGATGTTATGACTGGGAACCGCCTGATTTAGGCATTTCCAGACCAGGAAACGTGTGTTCAAATTGGAACCGACGTCAGAATAGGAAATCTAATCTAATTAGAATTCTTTAAGCTAGAGTTCCGAACCCCAATTGCTTTAGGACTATAAATAGTCCTTTTTATGTTTTAAAAAAGCTACAGACAGAAGAACAAAGGATTTTCATTCTTTCTCTTCTCCTTTTTCACTATCTCTTACTAGCACAAGAGTTTATGGAAAACTCATAGCCAAAGTGTTTTCTTCTTTGCAACCTTCGCGTGGACTTTCGTTAGAGGTGATCCAGCAAGGATTACTGTGGTTTGCGATAACCCGGTAAGGTGAATGAAGAAAGGAAAACTTTGATTTAAAAGGTAATCTTCATCAAACCGTAGATTTGGTTAATCAATTAATGCTACATAAGGTGTTCCAATTGCATAGGGTTACGAAAAATTGTAAATTCCACTGCGATGTATATGTGATATGCATGATGTAACAGGATGGTTGTTCTTTGTGATGTTCTTTTATTTTTAACATTATTGTTATTATTATGAACCTTGAGTAATTATTTGATATTGATCACACTTCTTGTCCATTTTGGTATTAGTCCTTTCCTCTTGGTTTAAGTATCTTCTTGTGAGATTTCTCATTATATCTTTTTGTGGTGCCAAAAGGAAGAGAAAACATTTTTGGACACATCGATATCTTTTTATGCTTATGCCCATTTTTCTTTCCCTTGACTTTGGTTATTTTTGTTGGTACCAGAGGAGGAGAATTTAGATATATGGTTAATTTGTTAATCTCTTGTATATGTGGCCTATATTGTTACAATCTTTTAAACTGTGATATAATATTGTTTGATATTTTATTAATCTTTAATTGTTATAGCTTGATCTTATTTTCTTGAATATAATGAATTTATTTTTTATATGCATTTGTTGAGGGGGATAATTTTTTCTCTCCTTAGCTATATTGTTTAATTATTTGTCACCATAAAAAAGGGGGAGATTATTGAACCTTGAGGGATATTTTTGTCATTTTCATGATCAGCAATAATTATACAATGAAATTTAATCATTTCAAGTGTTTAAGTCTTAAATAAGTCAATTACGTCAAAAAGGAATCAAGCCAATATTTAAAGTGTTTTGAAAATCAAAATTGGACTAAAAAGCCTTCACAAGATGGCTTCACCACCAGGACAAGTGCCACACCCGTGAAGAATGCACAAGACAAATTCATCTTCATCTAATAGCCTTCATGGTTAGTGTCACCACCAGGCAATCTGTCATGGCCGTGAAACAATTTGTTATAACCATGATAGTCGAGGGGTAAATTCAAATTTCTTGAATCAAAACTTGTCATGACCGTGAACAGTTTTGCCATAACTGTAAATATAGGTGCATAAATAATTAATGAAGCAGTTTAATGATTATAAATGCAATAAATACACCCCCAATAGCTATAACTCTTTAAGGTAGTATAAACACTCCACATTTATGACTGTATGGGATAAGAAAACAACTGCTTAAGTGCAAATTACTTCAAATCATTATTGTGCATTAATTTTTTAGCTACCTCTCTTTCTTTCACGTACTTCTACTCTCTAATTCTTGAAACTCAAGTGTTCTTGACTTTTACGGTTTTGTTGAGTGGTAGTAATTTTGCAATCAATAATTCAATAGGTCTTTTAGTGAGTTAGGTTGGGAATTAAATACACTTGTAAGGGTTTGAGTGTGAGCCATTGGGAAAACACTTGGGTAACTTATTTAAGCTTGTAAGAGTTTAATCTACACCTTGAAGTAGATTGTTAGTGGATTGAAACTCTCGACTAGGGTTAGGGAGAGGAGTAGGCTAAGAGGGCCAAACCTCTATAAATAGTTTATGTTCTCTCACCCTTCATTGCTCAAATTTTTATTTTCCTATTCCATTCAGAATCACCAATTCACCCCCCCCAACCCTTCCCCCCCCCCCCCTCCCCTTTTAGAACTTGTGGTATTTCACAGTAGATCTCATAATCTATTGACATGAGATATTTAGAGTTAACATGTGGATGCTTGCTAAAGTAGTCAAGTAAATTGTATGATCTACTATGAGACCAGCATATGGATCCTCTATTATATGTTAGTGATAGTCTCATCATAGCAATGGTGCAAGTATCCTTAGACTTGAGGTGCTCAAGGTTCTCTTGGATATTGATTTTGTACTTTGACTCCATTCCTTATTGCCTTAAGAGAAGTCACTCATAGGGTGGTGATTAGGTACATCATGATTTATTCAAATGTAGTTGAGTAGCCAACAAAAAATTCACCACTCTTGATACAAGGAGTGTATACTTATGGCCTCTTATTGAGATCATTACTTGGAAAGCTTTGGCTAGAATGGAAATGTCATGAAAATAGTCTTAGTGACATATTTGTAAGAGTAATGAGTCTCAAGCATAACATCTAATATCACTTGGACTAGATGTGACATATTCAATCTAATGGGAGCTAACACAAAGTTCATGCTCTGAACCAAGTGGGGTATAGGAAAGTGAAGGGACAAATTGCATGGATATTTGTCTATAGAAATGTTCGTAGTCAAACCACTGACTTTCCAGTCAATTAGAGGTCATGATGTGTTACTAGATACTGTGCATGACTTGCTCATGATCAAGTGTTGCTTTAAGTTGCCAACATAACCGGGAATCTAATAGGTACGCGGAGGAAGTGAAATGGGCTTTTGAATTGCATCCAAAATTGAGAGAGAAAAATCAAGTCTAGACAACAGCGCGAGCATGATTAGGAATCTTGCAGGTTTCGCAATCGCGAACGTGAGAGTGCTAATATCACGAGTAGGAATATCTGACTTGCGAGTGAGAAATGTTACTGGATAAGAACCATATAAGGTTCCAATCGTGAAAAGTGTTTCACGATCGGGAACCTTGTGATTATGATCTTTTCATGAGCACGACATGTGTTTCACAATCGCAAAAAGGCGTCAGATAAGAAACCTAAAGTAATTAGGAATTTTAGATCATGGGTTCCAAACCTATTCTTTTGAGGGACTATAAATAGCCTCTTTTGAGATAGAACTCGGTGCTACAACTCTAGAAATGAAAAGAGTTTTGTTCTCCTTCTCTTAAAGATCATTATGTCTTACTAGTATAAGAGATGAGATTGGAAACTACTTATAGATCTGGACAATTCCGCCAACTTTCAAGCTATAAGACTTGTACTTTTGGACTCCTCACATCCTAAGGAAGATGTTAGTACCCTCCAATCGTCATTCCGTTGTTATCAAAAAATTTTCGATTATTGGAATTCGGTAACCCGTGACCAAACTATTTTGGACATAATCTTCGACTCGTTAAATCGAGTCACCTAGTACCAAGCACACCCTTTGGACATTTTTAGATAATGAGATATGATATTAATTGTGAAAGTATAAGCATATTATTTGGGGAAAATTACTATTTACCGCCTGTAGTTTGACATAATATACTAGTACCCCTTGAGATTTGAAAATATACGATTTGCCCTATGTAGTTTGACATAATACACTAATGCCCTCCTAAGGTGTGAAAAGAATATAATACACTAATGAAAAAGAATATTCTCTTTTGCTCAAGGGGGTATTTGTCTAATAAATCAAACTTGTAGTGGGTACTATTGTAATATGTCAAAACTTTATGGGGTAAATAGTATAATTTTCAAATATCAAGGGGATATTAGTATAATATGTGAAACTACATGAGGCAAATCGTGCATTTTTCAAATTTTAGAAAGAGGTACTAGTGCATTATGTCAAACTATAGGGAAAAAATAGTAATTTTTTCTATTATTTAATTAGTGTGATAAATTGATATTTTATTGTGTAAAATGGTTAATTGAATAATTATAGGACTTCATTGGAGAATATTTAGACATTATATTAGAATTATGGGATGGTTATTAATAGATTTGGATTATGGATAATTGAGTTGATTATGTATGTTGATCAGGTATATAATAATTTGGAGACCAGTATTGTAATTGACTGTGTAAAGATGATGATAATATATTTTATAGGATTAAGACCTATAATGGAAAGGTTGTCTAGTTTTTAAAGGGGTTTTACCAAATTTTCGATAGAATTTACGTTAAAATTTTGGATAAGATTTTCTATAGGGAATCTAAGAGTCTAGGTTTAGGATTTATTTTTAATATAATATTGATATTCCTTCAATTTTTCTAGATTCTTTGAAAGTCCTATCGGCTGCACCAGAATCCTGATAGCAGCTATTGAGGAATCTACAAATCTGTGAGTTAGTATCATATGATTTTATAACATGCTACCCCTCTCCCCTAAATTTTCTTTGGCATGCTAATTAAGGTTTATTATTATTATTATTATTATTATTATTATTATTATTATTATTATTATGTGATTTGTTAGAGATGAGATGTGATGTGATTGTTGGGATGAGAACTATAGTAGAACGTGCCACCTAATGGGTTACATCAGAACTGTGTGTACACCAGTGATGATATTATGATTATGGATTGATTGATAAGATACTCTAGTTGAGTACGTCTCTCAGGGAATGGAATATGTTATGATATGAAATGTATATAGCTGCTGAGGAAGATAATCCTGGTTGAGTTCGTCTCTCAAGGCACCAGTACCATTTGGATAAGTGACCGACCAGAGAAAAGCATTCAGGTCGAGGTTGCTCTTAAGGCACTGGTTCTTTGGAATTAAGAGAGCTCATTGGCTAATAGAATTGAGGTTTAAGGTTTTTCTTGAGTTTCTCACCTGTTTGTTTGATTATTGATGTTACATATTGTGTGACCTCCTTGCTTATATATATGGTATTAATATAATATTATGTGATTGTGTGTTATAAAGTTAGATAATATTGATTCACTCAGTGGAGGTTGGCTCCTCTCAATTATTTTTTTCATGTAGTATATATCCTCTTTCATATTGTTTTGGATTGCCCGGAATCTTTTTCAATCCGCGAAGGCTTTGATGTAATATTTCCATTTTTATTGTCGGTTGTATTAATTATTCTAGATCTTTGCAGTACCATGTGTAATACCTTATACCTATGGATATCACTTATACTTATATCATATTATCGTGTATTGCATAGAATAAAATATAGTCTTGTTTACAATGTGGGATAAATTTTTTTTTTTTGAATCATATATCATTATCTTTGTGCAATATTTAACAATTTTTCCATAGTATCACATCCTGACTGTAAACATAATATATTACATATGCAGATATACAACCCAAAACATATATATCATGTTCCTATATATATGCATAATGCAAGGAGAGAGATTGATAAGGCTCGGCTGGTGACCTGTGATCCATGTCTTTTATATAGTATGCACCTCCAAAATGAGCTAATTACATGACTATTCCTAAAAAATAATGCAATTTGATAAGTTACAACTCAATGAGAATAATTATCAAAATCTTTTTAAAATATCAAGCCAATCATAGTTATAAGTAATAATCGTTATTCATACACATTTTACATGTCATTCTATTTATCAATATCGTATGAATATAAATAATATTAATTCATGTAAACATTTCATTTGTTTATGCTTATGTCATTTTCTTATTGTTGTGACTGGCCTAAACAAACATTGTCTCAGGTTTCCATGTGAACATTTGCATTTGCTAGGTAGCTTGATCATTTGTAACATTTGCACATTTGTTAGGCTATAAACCTTTTCTTTTGCTTTTGAATATTTGTTTGGGCCATAGGCCTCTTCTTTTGCTTTTCAATGTTATTTAGCTAGTCACAACGCCTTTTAAGTCCATATGCATATACATTTGCAACAATCAGTATACATTTCAGTCAACTTTTACCTTATACAAACAAAACACATGTAATCCAAACTGTACTTTACATTCAATACAGTCTCATTAGCCATATCATAGCAATCATGTAATTCAAATAAAGTAAATCAAGTCACATTACACATAGCACGTAATAATCACATTACACATGGCAATAATCGCACGTACCAAAGAAATCGTTTGATAATTAAACTCACATTTTTTTTATATTGAGCTTCTAACTTATTGTCTTTCGCTTCTTTGGGAGTCTCCAATATGATGTGAGCCTAATTGAATGTATACTTGATTAATTGGTAGTCAAATAAACCTAGTGAAACTTAAACAAATTGAAATATGCATAATATGGATCACTAACTAGGGTTTGGTATAATAGCAGTGTGACCTTCATGTGTTAATTAGCTTATAACTTTTTCTATACTAGTCCAATTTCTATGATTCTTGTTTCTACTTAAATCTAACATGTAGGCTACAACATATCTAAATTTCATAACAATTGGACCATTTTGGAATATTTTATTCAATTTATAAATATGTTCTGTTCTCTGCCCTATTTTTGACCTTAAGCAGTTTTGGGATACCAATTTTTCTTCTTCATATCTTACAACTTGTAAGTTATATTTTAATGAAACTTTGTATAGACATAAAAATGTCCAAATGGAACATTTTTTATATTAACAACTTTCATCCATTTTGCCTCTAAAGTCCTCATATGGTACAGTAAATATGACTAGTCAGAAACAGGGCTGGCATCTGAACCACTCTGAATTTTAAAGGCCATAACTCACAACATACACAACATATTGAGGTAAAATTTATGCCAAAATTTAGATAAGACATGTACCTATAACTTTCATGTTTTGACCATTTACAGATTATGTCTATAAAGAACTCAAAATTGGCAAACAACTGACTAGACCTGCATAGGACACTAAGCAAGCAGCTCAAATATGGAATAGACATGACTCTCTTGCCCATAACTCAACATCTGCCCATAATCTGGTCCTGAAATTTTGTGTACAATTAGATAACACATATATGTACAATTTCATGTGAGTTTCATTAATTACGAACTCTATCATATAGAAACAGAATCAAAAAAGAAGATAATTCAGCTAGGTTCCTCAATGGAACCAGTTCCAGTCCGATGTCAATATCTTTCTACAAACACCAAATCATGCAAAACTATTTATATAGCCTTAAACTTAAGACATGAAATTATAAGTTTGGAGCTTTGTGCTTCTTCAGAATCAGCCTTTAACATGAAGAAAATGGGACCCTAATTTTCTGCCATGAAAATAGAATTCAAGCAGTTTACCCATGGAAATCATGTAGCTTTCACCTCCTAAATCATTTTCTATTAACCATAAATTAAAACTAATAATTTATGTGATAACTAACCTTCAGATGGTCCTTTTTTCTTGGTCTTGTTGCTGGAGAAATTTGAGAGAAAGAAGGAAATGAAGAGGTTGCAAACTGAAGGACAAAGATGGGCATACCACTCTTTAAGGTAAGTTTGCCGACTTAACTTTTCTCTTTTTTTTTTTTTACTTTTCTAATTAATTTGAATAATAAATAAATAATTAAATTAATTTATTATTATTATTATTATTATTTTCTCTATATATTTACATATACTTAGTGCTAGAAATATTATCTAGTCAAATTGTTTACTTTAATTAATTTCATTATGTCAAATTTCATTTATTTCAAATTTAATCATTTTATTTAATTAATTTTCAATAC
>CATIWF010004593.1:0-19573 GCA_949630135.1 Balakata baccata | reverse complement strand
CCCCCCTGCGCCTGAGCGCGCGAGAGAGAGCCTTCCATTCTACTTTTCTTACCCATGTAAGAAAGCATTTCTATATATAAACACAAGTCCAACTTCAATTCTTAGTGATGTGGGACAAATTCCCACTCACTTTTCACCTTTAACTCTCCTTATCATGGAGCTTACTTTGAGCTTCAATTTCTATTCACACATTTTCCATTTTGAGCATATGAATACATTAATTCATAGTCCTCATGTCAAGGAACATATATCCGGGTCTTTTTCCCAAAACCGAGTTGTGGGATCCACCCGAATAATCCTCTCAAAATGGCTCATAATCACATTTTTTCCAACAAACCCAAAACGGAATACTGCTGACCCCTAGTCTGGATTGTTTTCATATTTTTTCTCTTTCATTTTTTTTTTTCCTAATACTGAAGATGTGATTTTAATTAGAATAGATATCCAAATATATATAATATACTACCAAAGGTAGCCAAATATATAAATTTGATTTTGAATCATAAAAAATATATTTTTTTTTTCATAAAAATTACTTCCGGCAATTTTTTCACCAAATTTGCTACTATGAACAATGACGTGGCATCGAAATGCTTACATATAATATCATATTATTATTCACATAAATGTTACTTTCGGCAATTTTTTCATTAAATTTGTTTCGAAATGCTGATATATAATGTCATTATATTATCATCTATATAAATGTCACGTCAATAAATTCAAAAAATTATAATGTCACTTTATTATACACGAGCAATCCAGTAGAGGAATTACTAAAAGTAATTTTTATGAATAAAAAAAAATTAGTAATTTTTATAGTAAAAAAAATAAAAAATTTATTTTTTCCGTAAGTTATCTAAAATATGATAATTTTAAATGAAATTAAACCGGTAAATCAGCAAATAACAATGAGCGGATAAAATAGGACAGAAAATTTCCTTCTCAACTTCAATCTGCTTGTATATATTTGGAAGGATTTATTTTTCAATAACATTGTTTTTCTTTTTTCACTTACACAATTCTTTAAATCTTGCAATTTTTCAGTCACATTCATTCATTTTCTTGAAAATTTAAGTGTGGGTGTCAACACATTAAGTGAATCCACAGGAATTAGGTAAGACTACGAGAGACATGGACTCATTTTATACCTAATATCCCGTGTTTTTAGTAATTTGCGTGTTTTTGAGTGAAAGAACCAGCTAGTATATCCCTTTTATCTAAGCTTATTTTGCTTTCTTTTTTTTTTTTTTCCTCTTAGAAAGACTTCTTTTAACTTTTTTTACACCAAGATTGTTGTCAAAACAAAAAAAAAAAAGTTTATATTGATTTTGTGAAAAGAGAAAAAGAGAAAAAGCTTAGGAAAATGACGTGTAATGGCTATTCTATAAGAGCAATAATTATTGGAGCAAATTCCTCCCCTCCCCTCTTATTGCCACAATTTGGGTGTATATGGGTATGTACACTTTTCATATGATTAAAACTTTACTTCTAATTTAATTCTTAATTAGTTAATTTTTGTCCGTTTCATTGAAATTTCCCATCTTACCAAAATTGATATTAGCAAATCAAAACATTTCAAAGAAAAAATCAGTATTTTACACAATCCCACATTCTATACTGTGAATTCACAAGTCATGTCATGGAGAGTAACGTTTCTCTGTCCTTTTCATTTGCATGTGCACTCCCTCTATATTTCCATTTTTCCAACAAGATAACGGAGTTGTTGAGCGGCCCATCAAATATTTTTGCCCCAAGAAATTATAAACTTTGTGATTTAATTTTTAATTAATATTTTTATTTACGATAATTGGAAAAAGTATGAGTTTGAATTGGTCTTCTAACAAAAAAAAAAAAAGTTAACTTCAACTTATATAAATATATATAGTTTCTTATAATGCAAAGTCCTTTAGAAATGCTGATTTAAAAAAAATTACATATATTCAACTCTTTGCTTAGAAGAATAAACAAATTAACAATCAATAATTAATTAATAACTTGTTAAGCATCCATATCAAATTTTATTTTGAAAAAAAAAAACCGTAATTACATTCTAATCAAAGCATTTTAAATTTTGCTTGTATCAACGGCAGCACAACAATAATCACGATTAGACTTTTGAGGTATCTGAACTCAACTGCCTCACTGTAGTCGTTGCTTGTCTGTTCTATTTTGTTCTTGAATATCGTATTATAAATTGAAATTACTACCAACACAGCCTAGTAATTAATAAATTAATAAAAGTTCAAAAAGGTATAATTAATATTAATACAATATACATATTTCATAATTTTTGTTTTAAATTAAGCTTTGGATTGAATCAAACCATTGTACTTGCTTGGTTTATTTAAGGATATTAGTGTTATTTGTTTGGTAGCTTTTATTATAATTCTATCATTTAGTTTGTTTAGAGATCAGATTGGTGCATTGTTTTTCTCCGGCAGCTTGAATTATTTATTCTTGTGGGTATGTATGCATCTTTTGCCTTCGTTGTAACCAAAATCAATTAAAAGTAACCAAAATCAATTTTTAGAAAAATTCGAGATCATCCATTTGAGTGGACCTCTTCAACCATATTAGTTTATTGAACAATTTCAATATGAAATGTGGGTTTGTATAAATGTAAATAGACCAATTTGGCTTAACTGGCCAATAATTTGTAGCTTTTGCCCCTTCAACAAATGGGATTTTGAGGAAAAATTTAAAAAAAAAATCTCACAAGATAATGGATAAATATTTCAACCTTGAAGTCGTGCACAAAAGTGGAATTTTAATTTTCTTTTTTCATAAAATGAGGAAAAAAGAAATTGTTCTCTTTTTTTTCAACTCTTGGTTAAATGAGAATATTGAAAAGACTCTGGCTCCTCTTGGGTTATCAAGAAAAAGTGCAATGATTTCAAGTATTCTTCTTAAAACTTCATCATTAGCTTTCAATTATGAACTCACATTCTGTCCTAATTAAGAAAACCACACCCACCCATATCTTTTCTTCTTATTATTGCTCAATTTTTTATTCTATTTTCTTTTCAATTTTTTTATTTGAGGGTAAATCATTCACAGTAAAGTAGGATATTGGTGATAATTAGGCTACTTTTTTCCAATTATACTAAACATGGTATAATATTCAAACAATTATTATAGTGTAAAGGTAATTTTTTTTAATCAAACAGTTACTAGTAAAGCAATATCAATCATAGCAAAATGTAATATTTTTTCATTTTATTACAAAAAAAAATCAATTTATCGCTAATTCAGATTATTAAATAATTAAATTAATAAATATGGGTTACTTGCATTCCATGCGAAAATTACAATATCAATTTTTGGGTACGGAGCTGAGATTATTCACTATTATTTTTTTATCTGAAATTATTTATTTATTTTTATGTCGTTTAACTTTTTATCAGGGAAATTCGTTCACACCCGCTCTCTCCTACTCTTTCTCCCTCTCTCTTGCGCGTAATCGCAGGACACAAATCAATCGCAATTAATCAAAATCCCATTTTAAGTCCGACACTCTGTCGGTGAAGCAAAATACCAAACCCCCCTTTCTCTCTCTCTCGCGTAAACTTTCACTGCACATACCTGCAGAGAACTCCTTACCACGTCACTGCACGGCGAATCTTCGGTCACATTCTCACCGGTATGTCAGATTCCGGCAACCAGGTCCGTAACGCTTCCCCCCCTCTTTTTTTCTGTTTCATTGTACCTCTTTATCTTTCTTTGTATTTTTCGATTTTTGTTGTTTACTGATGGGTTTTCTAAACTCACTTTTTTGGGGGCTCAACTTTTTAACTTCTTTCTCCGATCTCGCGCATTTTGATGTTTTCGTTTCAATATTAAGAAAAAATTTTCCCCTCTTAGCTTCCATGAATTGCTAGTGGAATCTAATTCTTTCCGTCTTCATTTCTCTTGCTAGATTTTCCGTATGCGAAAAGTTGCAGCTTTTCTGAAGCTGTTTGTGATTCCTGAAAATCTTTTTGTTTTCTTTTCCTTTGGGTTGTTTCAACTGTACTTTGTTGCTCTGCTCTGCTCACATAATTTTGAATCTAAAGTTTTTTTTTTTTTTTTTTGCCTTGTTGTAAGGGTTTTAAATTGTTTTTCTTTCTTTTCATGATTTTAGGCTATTTTTATGGCTTTCGTTATGATTTTCTTCTCCACATTTCTGTTGGTGTCTTCCTTTTATTTCGCGTTGAAAATTCATAGGCGGTCATAATTGCATTAAAGATTTTCTGCGCTTTTTTCTTTGAAAAATGGAAGTTTGTTCAGTTTAACTGAGGTAATTAAGGGAAGTGGTTTTGTTGATGAGTGATGTTACCAGATTTTTTTTTTTCTCCCATCATTTATTATCTACAATCAAGGTCTGGGATATGATTTGACTGACTTCTGCAGCTCTGCACCGGTTTTTCTTTCTCTTTTTTTTCCCTCCTACGCCCATTTTACCCGTTTGTCAGACTCACAAATCAATACTTTTACCCTCTCAAATTTCTGCTTTGCATTTGAAAATGGTGAACTGAATCTTTTATTTTATTAATTAGTTTGCGTTTGAATTATTTTTGAGTTTGAAGCTCTTTGTTTTGGACGTGTTGATCCAGAGTAGGTACTTTGAGTCATCTTTCTTCCCTCTTCCCTTCATCCCGGGGATGCTTTTAATGCATAAATTCATCCTTTCATAATTGCGCTCCGGTTCAACTATTTTCCGTTTATGCTTTTGTTTATTGTTGTAACTGAAATGTTGGCCTTTTAATTGCTTTCTCTACATATCTGCTAATGCACATTTCTTCTCTTTATGTTGTTTGTATGTCCTTAAAAAACTTTGCTTTAGAGGTGATAAACTGACTTCAAAATTGTGATTCGTTGTTGGACAACAGGTGTTGAGATGAATGGGATTCAGCGCAGGAAAGCTCAAAATGAGAAACAGTTTCCTGGATGCTTGGGCAGAATGGTTAACCTCTTTGATTTGCGCAATGGTGTAACTGGAAACAGGCTGCTTACAGACAAACCACATAATGATGGTGATTTCACTGATCTGTATTTTACATATTTTTTGTTTTCCGAAAAAAGAAACTGTTATCTGGGCAATTCATATGTATGAGAATGGCGTTGCTTTTGCTGATTTGACTGAGAAGTTTCAGTTGCACTTATAGCCATTTCAATGAATCTTGTTTAGCTGTAGCAGTTCCAGTTTGGAATGTGGTTATTATATAATTTTTGGAGTTTCTATATAACAGTTCTAGTAATATGGTAATTTGTGATTACAGAGACTGTATGCATTGATTAAATTATTATTTGGCATATAATAAAAATCCACTTGCGTGGATAGGATTAGCTTAACTTGAATTGAAGCTTTAAGGTCAGCTCATAATATATGCATTTTTGGAATATTATCCTCATCAAATTTTAAAAGCCTCTTGAGTTAGATTAGTAAAACAACTTCATTTATTTTGATAATTTATCATCTTGGTGACTGGTCTATGTTTTAGGAATTTATGGTGATGATGATTTGTATAATTGTGCATTTCTTAACATGTCATGTTGAAGCTTTGTTGACCCGACATGGTATCTGTCAGGTTCTTCACTCCCAAGGAGTCGCTCAGATGTGACATCAATGCAGACTGCGCATTTTGGAGATCAGTTTGGGGATAACATGGTAAAAATAATTGAAGACTGTTTATTGGTGTTTGTAATTGTAGGAGATAATTTTCTGTCGGAATGCATGCATTAGTCATTGTTACATTCTAATATGGTCTATACAGTGTCCTTATCAGCATTTGGATGTGTTGATTTGTAGATTGTGTCTGAGTTAAGGAGAAGCTCCTCAAACAAGAAAGCTAATGGAACACCCATGAAGACACTCATAGCCCAAGAAATGTCCAAGGAAGTTGATTCTGGACATAATCCGCCCAATGTGGTTGCTAAGTTGATGGGACTTGATACCCTCTCACATCAGCAACATAATTCAGCTGCAGAAAGAAGCCACTCCAAAGGTTATTCGCGACGTTGTTTAAGTCATTCAGAGATATTATTGGAGTGCTGGGAGCAAGATAATAGCAATTTGGAAAAGCGAATGCAGTGTCAAAAGCAAAATGAGTACAGGGATGTATATGAGATCTGGCAGCAATCCAAAAAGACAAACATACGAGATATTTCACCACAGAAGAGAAGGCATAATGAGGGAAGAAACAATGAAAATACAACTGAGAATAAGATGGCTCTTGTTCGCCAAAAGTTCATAGAAGCAAAACGATTGGCCATGGATGAGAAAGGTCGCCAGTCCAGGGAATTTCAAGATGCTTTGGAGGTTTTAAGTTCAAATAGAGATCTATTCCTCAAGTTCCTGCAGGAACCTAATTCCATGTTTTCTCAATATTTGTATGATGTGCAATCCACTCCACCTCCAGAGACAAAACGCATCACTGTTCTTAAACCTTCTAAAGCTATTGATAATGAAAAGTTTGTAATATCAGGGAAGAAGGGTGATAAACAGTCAACGAGACCAGCCCAGACTGGCCAAGCTACTGCATGGGACAAAAAAAACTCTGGATGTTCTCCTACTTTTCTCAATCAGAGGTTTGAAGAGTACACTGCTCAGCCAACTCGAATTGTAGTATTGAAGCCTAGTCCTGGGAAGACTCATGACATGAAGGCTTTGGTTACACCACCTACTTCATCACCGAGAATATTACAGGATGAAGAGTTTTATGATGAACCTGAAGATCAGGAGGCACAAGAATCAAGAGAGGTGGCAAAAGAAATTACAGAGCAGATGCATGAAAGTATCATGGGTCACCGTAGGGACGAAACTCTCCTTTCTTCTGTTTTTTCCAATGGCTATATTGGTGATGATAGTTCTTTTAACAAATCAGAAAATGAGTATGCTGTGGGAAATCTCAGTGATACAGAAATCATATCACCGACTTCTAGGCATTCGTGGGATTATACCAACAAGTTTGGTAGCCCCTATTCTTCTTCTTCCTTCAGCCGTGCATCGTGTTCTCCAGAGTCATCTGTATGCAGAGAAGCAAAGAAGCGACTTTCTGAAAGATGGGCCATGATGGCGTCTAATGGCATTTCTCAGGAACAAAAGACACGGGGAAGCTCTAGTACACTGGGCGAGATGCTTGCTCTTTCAGATAGAAAAAAGTTAGCGAGACCAGAGGAAGCGACTGCCAACAACAAAAAAGAACCAAGGGAATCGACTTCGTGCACATTCAGTAATTTGAACAAGGAAGAAGGTATGGCTGATTCCTCTAAAACTCTCCTTAGTTCTGGATCTGTGCCTGTGTCTTCTACAGTATATGTTACTGGGCTCAATGTTTGGGTTTCTGAACCAGAGGTTGGCGAAACAGAAGTTTCCAAGGAGCTGAAGAAGGCAAAGAGCACAAAATCATCTTTAAAGGAGAAAGCTTCTATTTTATTTTTCTCAAGGAATAAGAAATCAAACGAAGAAAAATCAGGTGTATCTCAATCTAAAGATAAATCTCAACCTGCTAAACTTGAAACACCAGGGATACAAATATCTCCTCCTGGAACGACTGGTGATAATGCATCTCAATGTGCTAAAAGTAGTGGCCTTGAAGATTGTTTCTCTCCTGGTTTGCATAGACCCTTAAGTAAGACTAGTCCAAATTTGATTGGTGTCGCAGCAAAGCAAGGATTTGTTTCCCAGGAGGTACATACTGCTTATTCACTCATATTTTCTGTTATTGCTGTGGGTTTATTGATATATATACATGCCGGCTTTGTTGATTTTTAACTCAAGTTCACGTTTCTAGGCATATCTTCTCTGCTACATATAGGGTATGCACATATATGGATTGACACTTGAGATATGATATCCACATGCTACTTTTTTATCCTTGCCAGATCCCTTTTCTCTTTCTAATTTCCTTTTGTATGCTAAATTGTTTCATTTAGTGAAATAGTGTTTCGAGGCAGAGACAGAGACAGAGAAAATGATCTTGTACATATGAATTCACAGTGATAAGGAAATATATATATGTGTGTGGCTTCCTTATCTGAAATGGACTTTTCTGAGCAGTCTTGTACGCATGTTTAATTGTGCAAGTTTGAGTAACTATGGGACTTCTTCAACGTTCCATTTTACCAGCTTATAATGATAATGAGATAGATGCTTTTGGTTTCGTATTGCATTAATGGCCTCTGTGGTTGTATTATATTCTCTTTATCATTGTAATTGATTCTTAACCTTGAATAACTTGAGTTAATCAACTCCTGTTTAGGGAGTCCTGTTAGTGGAGAAGCCTGTGATGCCGGGGAATATGAGTGAGAACCAGGATCAGCCAAGTCCAATCTCAGTTTTAAAACCTCCTTTTGAAGAGGATGACAACACAGTTCCAGAGCCTTCCGGCAATATCAGGCCAAACTGCAGGGGTAAATTTTCTTTTATAACCAGTGAATTTCTCACGCTTTTACTGCATTACAGCCATTTTTCAACTCATGGCATGCTTTTTATTGTTGTTTGTCCATAACAGGTGCAGAAGTACCACTAAAGTGTAATTTCATTGATAAATCACCACCAATAGAATCAATCGCTAGGACCCTATCATGGTATGATTCTTGCGTAGAAACAGCTACCCCGCATTCATTAAAACCCTCACCAACCTGTCCATGTCCTGAGGAGGAAGAACAGGACTGGCTTCTTTTTATACAGACCTTGATATCAGAAGCTGGCCTCGACGGCAACGTGCAATTAGATTTTCTTTTTGCTAGATGGTATTCACTTGAAAGTCCATTAGACCCAACATTGAGAGATAAATATGCTAACCCAGATGACAAGGAGATTCTGTATGAGGCAAAGCGGAGACAGAGACGTTCAAATCGAAAACTTGTATTCGACTGTGTCAATGCAGCAATCATGGAAATCAGTGGATATGGTTCAGACGGGATCACAAGGGCTATGCCCTGTACTGGGCCTCACAACAGGTTCATATCAGCAATGTTAGTTGACTATGTCTGGGCCCAAATGAAGGAATGGTTTTGTAGTGAAGTGAGGTGTACTTTTGATGAAACTGGGGACAACTCCAGCCTGGTGGTGGAGCGGGTAGTGAGAAAAGAGGTGATGGGAAAAGGGTGGACTGATAATATGACAGTGGAACTAGATAATTTGGGTAAAGAAATAGAGAATAAATTGCTGGCAGAGCTTGTGGAGGATGCTGTTGTCGATTTGACTACTAGTGTCTGACGACGGTATCCTCTTTTATTTATCCTTTTTTTTTTCAACTCTTATTTGTCTATTTGTGTATTTGATTCTCAACAATTATGGTCCCTTCCCACCTCATTTATTTAATGCTTCAAGTAATTGAATTTATGTCTATTGTCAACTTGTTAAGTTTTGATGTTTCTCATTATTATCTTTTTTTCAAAAAAAAAAATTAATAATAATATATATACATCTGCTAACCTTATTTATATTGTATCGTGCTGCCCATATAAACAAATATATATACATAACTATTATATTGAGCCAAATTTCAGAGGTTGAGAAACACTAGTTTTGGTGTTTTTGTCGTCATATATTTGGTATTTCTTCAGTGGAGAGCTGTGTCAGTGTCCTCATTGATGTTTAAAATGGTAGAACTTGTTACTCCTGCCTGTGAGCGGACTGTGTTCCTCCAACTCATTCTGCAACTAGGCAATATCCACGAAGTCAACATTTCTTTGGCAATATTGTTAGCTCAATCTCTCTAATCAACCAAACATTTTGGGGAAGTCAGTAATCATCAGAGGATAATGACATTATATCTAGACTATACCGTATTGATGAAAAATTTTGACATTAAGCGATTTGAGTGAGGGATGTTATTAATATTAAGCAGTGGCATTTAATATTTTGTCATAACATGTTGCTGACTGATGAGAAATTCCTTTGGTAGGCAGGACAGGACCGCACTCATTTATAACACCTGGGACTGATAGGATGGATGGTAATGACATCCACCCAACCCACTTATAATTAGCCATTTCCTGTGTTCCCTTTTCGTTTTCGTATATGAATATAAAATAAATTATTTGAACAATTCTTTTGCATTTATTTTCTCATAAGATTTTTCTTTTTTTATATATATTTTTTTAGTGATAATGATGGAGGATATTCCATTACTATAGATGATTGCACAGGCTCGTTGGTATTCGCAAAAATTAATGCTACTGGCATTCTGCTAGCAAGTTTTAAATATTCTTTTGACTCACTGCATTGCGTGAAGTGTGAATAAGGGCTTCACCACCGGTTCGCAATTGAAATTGCAATAGCTGAAGTGACTCTTGCAATCTCAATTTTGAAAATATTTTAATAGTTTGAAC
Source organism: Balakata baccata (assembly GCA_949630135.1). NCBI lineage: Eukaryota > Viridiplantae > Streptophyta > Magnoliopsida > Malpighiales > Euphorbiaceae > Balakata > Balakata baccata. The sequence goes on along the minus strand of CATIWF010004593.1, from coordinate 9,250 downwards.
TTTTATAAGCTTTTAAATGTTTAAAGAGGGGAGATAAATTTATAAATATTTTAATAGTTTTTACTTTTATAAGCTTTTAAATATTGAAATTGGAGATTTTATTTGAATAAAAAATTATTGTAGATTTTATTTTTATTATTTTATAATAATTTTTATTATTATTAATTAATGTAATATATTAAAATATTAATTGAATTTTACTTATTAAAATTTATGATAATTGCAATAATTAAATGAATTTAAAAATATAATTAAAATTTTGCTGTCGTGGTTGCAGAAATAATGGTCTAACCCCGTTGCCAACAGGATCCAAGAAAACGCTGGCAAGCTTCACATAAATCAATTTCTCAGAGGAATCTTATCAGTGCTGCAAAAATCTCCCTTGGATCCCTCAATAAATTTCCACCAATCTGTTGAAATTTCTCTTTCAAGTTTCAAAAAGAAACTTGTAGCCAAGGCCTCAGGGAGCAAGGTTGCCAACAACAAGCTCTTCTGAAAGACCATATTAGCAGTATCCATCAAAAAGGTTTTCCATGGGCAAAAATGAGAAAAGGAAACGTCTTGTATCATTCCAGCAAATGCTATGTATCAACACCAAACCACTGTTAATGATGACACGAACACAAATTCACTGGTGCCAAAAGTTGCTTCCTTTACATAGAAAGTTACCAATCAGCCCACAGCAATTCAAACATTCTTTCAAACATGGTTTTATATATCGTACTATATGTTTCTATTGCCCGTTACATAACGGTTTTTTAGGATTTCAATAGAATAAGAGAGCAATACACTTCTGTTAAATTAAAAATAGCAGTATAATACTGTTATAGCATTTGTTACGCACGATATAAACTGATACAAGTATTACATAATAGTCAAAAAAAATAATTTTTTAATATATATATATATATAATAATCTATTGAATGTAATTATATAATTTTTTTTTCGTTTTTAGTGGTTGATGAACTGCTAATGTAATTATTAGAGATTTTAAATAAAATTTTTTTATCAAAATGAACAATATTTAATTTTATTGTTTTAATGTTATATTTGTACAATTTAATGAATTATTTTAATTTGAATATGTTGAATTAGATTTTGTGTTTTATTTTGTTTGTTTTATTTGATGTTATAGTAATTTATGGTAAATTAATTGTGCACATTTTTATTTTTAATTATTTAGTTAGAATTTTATTTTATTTTAAATTTTTTAATGGTAAACGGATAATTAAATAAGTTCGAATATTAATCGGGTTTAGAACAGGTACAAGTAATAATATTATAATTTTAAACGGGTTTGGAACAAGTTCAGATAATGGTATATATAATCGAATTTGGATATGATATTTTTTACAGATACCCTATCTGTTGGCTATTGTCATCGCCACCAAAAGCAACAAAGCACTTGCATGAGTTTTAAAGTAATTGTATTCTTAAAATTCGAATTCAAAACTTCTAGTTATGTTAAAAAAGTTCTGTAACAACTTATTTATACCCTTTTAGGTGTATCAAACAGAATTTTAATTTACATAAAGCTTAATCCCGCAATAGAAGGGCAAAAAAGGTGGCGGATATAAGAGACAAGGAAAATAAGCTAGTATCAAAAATAAAATCAAACCAAAGTCAGAAGAAGCTATTAGAAGTTTAAAAGTCAATCCACTTTGTTATATAATACTCCGATATCTTACACAAGACAAATAGGAATATCAGTAACTAATCTGCTGAAGCTGAGGACAAGTATGAGTTTGGCCTTAGCAGATTTAACTGAGCTCAGACCCAAGTTCAGCCAGCGCATATTAACTTGGCCAACCACCAGCTATGATTAACAACATGAAATACCACCCATGCTGAAATTCCGGATGAATTACACCAATAATATTCCAACTATCTAATTTGGAACAACTCAATACATAAACTATTATTTGTAACAGAGAACTCCTTAAACTTTAATTTTGTAACATAAAAGCACATACTGTTAAAATTTGCTAAACCATTTACTTTCCACATTAGCAAAAAAGTTTCACATTTTTCATCATTTTCTTACACTTTCTATCAATTTTCCTCAAACCAAATATAATCAAATATTCCATGAAATGGTAAATTTTTTTTGTAGAATCCCTTTCGTATGTGCAACATTTGTACGTGGAAATTTTTTACTGATTCCACGTTAGTAATCCGTTAAATGGTGTAACAAATTTAGACGGCATGTACTTTTATATTACAAAATTAAAGTTTAAGGGGTTTTCTGTCACAAATAATACTTTAGGTACTGAGTTGTTACGAGTTAAATAGTTGGAGTACTGTCGGTATAATTCACCCTGAAATCCAGTATAAATAAGGTTATGTAGCCGATGGTAGTGGTAACCCATCTGGTATTACAAACAAGAGAGGGAGGGGACAAACATTGATCGCTAATGAGAAAAGAAAGAGAGACAACCTAAATAAAAAGTTTGGCGAAGGTAAAATAGCACTTGAACAACCACCACCCCAACATGTACCGTGCTGCCAAATTTTTTATCATTTGCAAGGCTACAAAAGCAATTCTCAGTTAAGGTCAAATTACACCAAAAAGTATAGTGATGGGGGTTTTCAAAAGCTGTGCACCTTATGATTAATGCATGCCATTAAACAAAGATCAATCAATTGACTAATATATGATCTCAAATGAATTTACCTTCTCTCTCATCCGTGAACTCCAAGTGTCTGAGTGAGTCCCTAATCCTGATGGTTGACCTGATTGGTTTAGGAGAGACCCCCAAGTTCAACCTCTAATACTCTCATAATCATCCTCGTATTCTGAATCTGTTCTGCAAGTGGAAACCATAGCTCGCAGAATTATTGCAAGCAGTATAGACAGTGCCTGATCAGAGAAAATAGTTGAAAAATAAATCAATAGAGTGATATGTCTAGAGCTCCTTGCATGATTAATTCAAAGAAAAAAGGAGCCAGAAGATATTAAAATTGGAAACAAAAACTGATGTTTACCAAAGAACAATTATAGTGTGTCTACCAAAGAACAATTCTTAACGCTCATTTTCAGCACACCACAGCAAATTTCTGTCCTAGTCAACACAAACTAGACACAAGGAAATACAAAGATGAACATGAACAATTATACTAGGTAAGGTAACCAACTAAATTACAGAAAAAAATAACATCATATGAGGGGGAAAAAACACTCCTATGCCCCTAGACCTCCTTTCGAAAGTAATTAGAACCATGTGAGTGAATAGGCTTCAGAATGGGCTAACCCTACATCAAATGGACTTCAAAATGAATGTGAAAAGAAATCCTCTACCATGTCATGAAGGCTTTGAATAGGTTAACACAGCTAAAATTGGCTAGACAAGAGTTTTTAAGTATGGACTTGGACTTTTGTGTGAGGTGTGAAAAACTAAAAGCACTTAGGCCGTGAAACTTTGGTGACAAAGCAAAATATCATTCAGTAAAGAAAAATGCCTTTTCATCCTTTAAGATAAAGAAGACCAAATATCAAAAGCAATAATATCACATACCCTTAACTGTTTTAACATTCTCTATTATATTTGCTAGACCAAAAATGCAGCACGATCATGATACAATTTATTTTCTTGCCCAATAAGCTAAACTTCATGTGCAGACATAATTTGTGGAACAATACAGCACCATATAAAGAAATTTGAGGAAAAGGATGGTCAGTCACTGTTCAAAGCATTTTTTACCACAATGTAATCTTCAGAGTCTAAAAGTTCAGTCTCCCTCTAACTAATCCACATGCCACAATCTTGTAATTGATGCTTAATGCCTTAACTATCAGAAAACACAAATTACCAAGTAATTGGTAAACATCAGAAACATATACTTTTTGAGTCAAATTATATCATACCAGTATTGCAATCACTGTAATACCAACCCATTTACAAATATCAACATTATCTTCAACAAAAGATCGAAGGCTTTGAAGTTCTCCAGTTGGATCAAAAGGAAGCTCCTGTTAAACAGTCATATAGATTTATGGTACAAGACATGTATGCAGGAGCAGGACAAAACCATAACAAACTTTAGTAAAGATTGCAAAGGGAGAAGAAACATTTCCCGACTCCCAGTGATGATCAATTGCAATGAATGCCACCAAAGCAACTTCTAGTAGAATGAGCACAGTTTTGAGTATGGTGTACTAATATTTCCAAAACTAAGGAAAAACAGGCAAAAGAAACAAACTGGGAACGGATGAAAAAGTCTGAGTTAAGCACGAATTCAACCCATAAACAGGCCAGGCAATCCAGCACTACAAATTTCCATTTATATAGATAGACTATGTTAACTTTGAGCTCAATTATTGATAATTCAAAAAGTCCAAAATTACTTGTAACAGATCCTGCTACTTGATATAGATCAGTCAATTTTCTTTGGAGAAGATTTCCATCCTGAATCTTCTCTACTATTATTCTCAATTCTGTCAATGCAATTACTGTATCTAATGCTTTTTTTTTTTTTTTCTTTTGGGGAAAAAATGTGAACTTCCATTCCTGTAAACATTAGTTCAAAATTCACATCTCGTGTCTCAAATAGGATTAACTAGCTGCGAAGAGTAATGCAGATTGATTTTAGCTAAAGGAAGCTCAAAAAATATATAGAAGCTCATCTATGCAGGATACAAAGCACAAGCAACAGCAATTAATAGCTTCAGCTGCAATGCAACACAATATAATGCCCACGCCCATAAACGAGTAGATAAACCTGTCAATCAAAAATCTCGGAATCAGAATTTGTATCAGGTCCTTCAATTCCACACTTTTAGTTACAAATACCGGCAATCATTCAACAGGAAATTGAAAACCTAATTTCCATTGGAAATTAATTTAATGAATATGCCCTAGTTAAATTGCAATTATTGAAGCATAATTCATGTGGACCCCTTCAATCTTTATGCTAAAAAAAATATAATTCATTATATACTCCCCTAAGGTACGAACACAAGAAAACCCAGAATCTGGTAAAAATAAAGGCATAAAAGACTTAGAGCGGCAACTAATCAAAGCATAATTGTGGGAAATCACCAAATATTTCAAGACATTAAAAGCTAATAAATTTAGTCCAAGTTGAACTAGCTTAATGAAAATAAAAATAAAATATTAAGGTACTGTTTGGTAATCTAGATTATAATCTAGTTTGACCACCTTGAACTAATAATTATAATCTCTAAATTAGAAATGAAAAAAAAATTATAATCGAGATTATTTGAAAAAAAAAAATTATAATCACTAAACAAAATTAGAAACGAAAAAAAAAATTAATGCTGACAACAACTCATTAAATATCCTAATCATACTTCAATGTAATTCTATTCAATACACACTTCAAAAATCAAAACCCTTAACCCAACCAGTTAAATTACAGCAAAACTAAATTCACAACATAATCATGCAAAAACCAGTAACAAAAATAATTAAACCCATTACCATGGAGCTGGAAGCTCAAAAGCATTCAAATGAAGTCCCAGTCCATCATCAAGACCGTAAGCCACATTGGAGACGAGATTAAGAACCCTAGGGGAATTGGATTGGGAACTGGGAAAAAAGGAAAGAGAAGAAGAATCAGGAGACAGAGCCGAAATGGGCGGTGGAGGAAAGGGAAGGCGGCGGTTCCATTGATCGAGCATCCATATGGAGCAGAGTAAAATGGAAACTCAAATGAATGCTTGAAGAAAATTGAAGAATTTGAGCAGGAATGCCAATGAAATATGGCAGCAATTGCGTCACATTTGTGGTGGGAATTTCAAATCCAAGACAAAAACCACAGCAAGCAGAGAGAAAGCGGAAGAGTAGAGAAGTAAGATTGCTGATAATGAAGAATAAGAGGGTTAAAAATATTATTTGATTTATTATAGTTTGGCATTGAAATTTGGTACCCTTAAAATTTTGGACAAATAAAATAATATATTAATCTATTTATATGCTACGTCAATATATTATATTATTTAATTAATATACCACATCAACTAATTAATATATTATATTAATTTTTTTATTATAATTTTGATTTGATATTAAACTAAATTAAAAAAAATTTAGATACCAGTAACATTTTTAACCAAAATAAGAAGATTGCAAAGTTACTGTGAAGTTGTTTGTTTTGGCTTTGCTTTATAAACGCAATGATCTCTGTATTCGTGGCTTCTTGCGGTAATAGGAAGCCGCCTTTTCAAAGAATCGGTAATGCCCATAAATGAATAATTACAGTGGAAATCATACGGAATATTGATTTCGAATTTTTTTTCAGTTTTGATTACGCTTGTTGCATATTTTTATTGTCATTTTTTATATTTTCATTTTTATCTTTTTTAAATATAAAATTTATTATATATTTTTTTATTTAACTGAAAAAAAAAAATTATTATTTTTCATATTCATATTTATTTGCTAGCTGTCTGATTGGAATAATTAAGTAATAATATTTTAGAGGGAATAATGATGACAAGCTATCTATGCATCAAATTTTTCTTAGATGTTATTAAATAAGGAATCTAATATGTTTTTATATTTGATTCAATTATTTTCTCTGTTAAAAAAATAATTGATTGTTCGGTTAAATATATATGAACCAAGTTAATAATATATTCTACATTAAAAAATAATTATTACTTTATATATAATTGATTCGAAATTATTTGTTATATATTAATATGTAAATCGAGTTTAGAGAAACCTGAACACAAATTACCTTAAAAGAATATAATTTAAATCGGTTCACAAAAACCGGTCTACTAAACAAAAATCTAACAAATATAAAATTCATATAACCATGTCCAATATCATAAAATAATTTGGCTAAAAGACAAAATAGCTGTTTGGTTTTTTAACTGTCAATGGAGAGGCAACGCATAATCCCCAGCTGCACTCACTACAGGCCGGCAAACGCAGCCTAATCAAGAACACCTTAAATATTATTTATAACACAAAAGTACATTAATTTTTATTTTACAATTAAATAGTACTTTTATCTTCACCTATTATGATTCTTTTGGAATTGGCATTATGTTTGGAAAAAATATTTTTCGGAAAAAAAATAGTATTTTTAACTTTATTTTAGTTTTGAAAACTGCTTTTGAATATATAAATATATAATTTTTTGTAAAATCAGATAGGAAGAAAAAACAATCAATAAAAAATTTAAAAAATTAGTCAATTAAATAAAAAAATTTAAACACATACTTTTGAGACACTCAACAGTAATTCTAAATACCCTTTAGTCTCCTTAACAAAAACACGACATAAAATATCTAGATAAATTTTAATAAAAATAAAATTAATTTTGTTTTTATTAAATTTTATCTGATGTGAATATTTCATGTCACATTTGTGTTAAGAAAACTAACTGTTAAAGACGAAAGTACTATTTAGTTACAAAATAAAAATTGAGATACTTTTATATTACAAATAATATTTGAAGTATTGAATTATTATAATTTAAATAATTTGAGTACTTTTATATTACAAATAGTATTTAAAGTATTAGGTTGTTATGACTTATATAATTCGAGTACTATGGATATAATTCACCCCTAGATGTATTATAAATATTGGATAAATTTTAGCTAAATATTAAATAAATTTATGTAACTTTAACTTTCATTAATTTTATGATAAATATCGTATAAACTTCTAGTAAATTCTGGATATAATTTAAGTAAACTTTAAGTAGATTTTCTATAAATCTTTTGTAATTTCAAATTTCATTAATTTGATGGTAAATTTTGGATAATTATTGAATAAATTTTGATAAATATTGAATAACTCTTGTGTAAATTCAACTTTCATTAATTTTTTATAAATATTGGTAAATATTATATAATTTAAGTAAATATTAGATAAATTTTTTGTAACTTCAATTTTTATTAATTATTTGGTAAATTTTAATTTTTGGTATTTTTATAATATTTTCGAGCACTATTAGCTTGTTTAAAAAAATTTAAATGCGATCGGTATTTAAAAAACATTTAAAAGATAATGTTTTTATAAATATTTTTGCGCTTTCTTTTATTTTTGTAAAATTTCCTTGCAAATATTCCTCTCTAACTTTTCATATGGTTTTGCCTTCTTTCTGTTGCTATTTCTCAAGGAAAAAAAAATTATTTATTGATTTGACCTTTTGAAAAAATTATATCTATCACGTTTAATTAATTAATATAAATGACAGTTTGTATATTTAGGTATTATTTGAAAAATTATGATTAGTTTGGATTTATTTATCTTTTTTATATAATTTATAGGAAATTATAAATTATGATGTGGCTGTTGATTAGTATGTTATTATAAATTGTATTTTTAGCTGTTACGTTTTTTTCTTTGATTGAAAATTAAATTTGAGTATAAATTGCAATTTTTGAAAAAAAAAATAATATCAATTTATAATAATTAAAAATTTTAGTATTAATTTATGTTAAAGTGATTTTGAAAGTGGATATATCTAATCATGGGCTGTAACCTTTGCGTTCTTGATCTTTATCCTCGCATGAAAGGCACACTATTTCTTTATTTCTTTTCTGAGTTTACAAATGGGCAAAGGTCCATATTCTTAGCTCAGCAGTGGCTAAAGCCGCTAAACACCCCTCACTGCGAGGCCCATATTCTGGATCCATATAGTAATATGAATCATATACCAATTATATGTACGAAGAAGGATGATAATTTTGTAAATAAAATAAATTTATACAGTTATCAAAATATTGTAATAATTTTATAATATTTACAAATTTTTTTTGAGTATCTCAGCGTACGCAAGTTCGTTTGTTAACTAGCTTAAATATGTAAATTAGCTCATAAACTATACATTATGGAGCGAATCATCTCGTCAACTTTGACTCAATGCAAATAAATTTTTGAATTTTAAATTTGGTGCAATTAAGCTCCTTATATGTTATACTTCTCTTAAATTGGAATTGTGAGTTAATTCGGTCTGATAAGTAGTGACTCGCTCTATATAATACAATTCATGAGCTAATTTATACTTAATTTAAAATTTAAGAGTTTATTTATACCAAATTAAAGTTGAATGAGTGACTTGTTTTATAGGATATAGCCCAAGGGCTAATTTACACATTTGACTTGTTAACTATTACATATTCATTATATAGTAAGTATAGATTCATTGAATCATAGGCTTTGTTTGTTTGCGAAAACTAATATGTTTCTAGAAAATATTTTCTTAAAAAATAATTTATTTTTTATTGTTTGATTGTATACATAAAATTTTAAGAAAATTATTTTA
>CATIWF010004589.1:0-16745 GCA_949630135.1 Balakata baccata | reverse complement strand
AATTACAACTCAAATTACAACTTATGTTCTCATATCATTTGTAGTACTATGAGTCAACTTTCAATTCTAATTGATTTCATGCCAATTAATTACCCTAACATAAGTTATGGTGAAATTCGTCATGACTATTTCAGTGAATTTATAACAGAGCATTTATTGGACTTATTACAAATTAATTAATTTAATAGCTCTATACAATCATACTTATACCCAAAATTTACTGACCTTAAATACATACATAAACCTCAACATATTACACCAATTTGCCACCAAACTTTAAAGACAACAATTTAATACTCAATATTGCAAATCACATGCTTCAATAAATATTACACAACATTCCATGATTATTATGGGGTGCAAGATTTTAATCAAAGAATCACATATCTAATTGGTCTCAATCCTCCTCTTTTTTTTCTTTTCTTCACTTGTTAGGTTTTTTTTTCTTTCCCTTTATTCACCTCTTGATAGGTACTCCTTTGTCCACTTGTTTGACTTTAACATAATAAATAAGATTTCATTCAATATCACATTTAACCAATGGTTATGCATGAATTATGTTTAATGTTATTAGTATTTTTCTACCTCTTTATATATCTTTATTTATTCATTTCTTTACCTTATTTATGTGCATTATAATCATAAACGGATTTACATGGTATAATGGGATGGCAGAACACCCAAAAAAATTTGAAGTTCCCCTTTATATAATAATAAAAAAATTAAATATATAAAATTGCATTCCAGATATTCAATTTATTAGTATTTCAATCAGATTCCAAATATAAAATATGTATAAATCTAATTATTTTATTTTAGTAGTCTTTATTTTATAATTTTAATGCTAATATTTTATAATTATGGTTAATTTTATTTATTATAGTATTCTACTAACTCTATATAATGTTCAATTACTTTTGTAGTAAAAAATTTATTTTTAAATATTAGCGATAACGATATTATAAATCACTTTAAAAATACGAGAACTTGTCAAGAACGAGTGTACGTTTTCTTCCATTAACTTTTTTCCTTGCATCAATAAATTATAATTTAGAATTTTATGCATTATGATAAATTTTTTTTTATAATTTTTTTATACTTTATAAATTTGCCACCTCATCAAAAAATTTCTGCATCCCTACTAATTATAATCAATAGTCATTCACTCTATTCATCATAAATAAATTAACCCCACTTATTTCATGTTCTTTTTCTTAACATTCATTATTTTTAAGTCACTTATCAATCATTAACTTCTTCTAAACATCTTCCTCTTAATTCTCTTTCACTAGGCAGCCTCATAAATATCTTCAAAAGTCTTATTTATTAAGTTCTCGAGTCACAAAATCATCATTCACAATCACATATAGCTTAATTCTATCATTTCTCAACAATCCAATACTTCACAATACAAGTTCACATAACCTCCATAAAATCATAATCTATCAATTTCAAATACAACAATCATCCACATAAGTCTCAAATAGATGAAAAAATGTTGAATTTGAAAAGAAAAACTCACATTGATAATTTTTTTCAAGTAGGCCAAAGTCTCTTCGACATTCTCTTCCTTTTTTTCTTCTTTCCTTCTTTCTCTTTCTTGCTCACTTATAGTAAAATCTCCTTAATTTCTTACTCACCAGGTTGAATTCGTGTCCCAGTGGATGATACCATATAGGGGCCCACCACCTCCCATGCATCTCCACTGGGATGTAATCTCTTAGGAAGTTTTAATAAAATAAAATTTTTCCTCCTTCTATAAGAAAGTTTCCAAATATTGCATTAAAATTAATATACTTAATAATCTAAATAAAATTAATATTGTTTTGCAAACACAATTATATATTCTATTAAATAGACTGGATAAACCATTTTTAACATAAATTATTATTTGCTGCAAAAAAAATGTTAGAGTGTGAGCGTACCAGAAAATTAAAGTGTTTCCAAACTAAAATGAAATTGTGTCTTGACTTCTAATCAAATGACTGTAAATTCCTAAATTTCCTTAATTATATACCTAAATTTGATTACTATTGCAAAAAATATTGTCAATAATGGAATGTAAGCTAATGAAAAATAAAGATTTAGAGAAAATATATTTTGAATATAGAATATACTAGAAAAAAGTAATATACTAATGGAAATGACACTGATGAGTTACAGTAAAATTGAAATAATTTGAACTAAAGCTATAACAAGACTGATGCTGAAATAAAATTTGCTATAGATTTACTGAAATTGAGCAATTTGCTAAGTTGATGATTTGTCTGTGTTGATTTGTTAACTTGGTTCCTTTCTTCTACAGTTGTTTCTTCTTTTTATAACACTAGGACCGAAAAAATAATTGTTGGTCATGATCCCCAAGTTCTCCACTTTCTCTATAACTGATCTGCTTCCTACGTTCTCCATTTTTTCAATAGGCTTGGGCTTTACCCAATTAGGTCAATAACAAAAATATGGTACAACTCTGCATACAGTGTGGCCATAAGCTATAGTTGTATGGATATAAATTTCTCTCTAAGCCTTTTTTCTTCTCTAGATTTAGGGTTCAAAGACGGGAGAAAAAACATTACAGTATTTGAGTTAAATTCAAATTTAAACCTCTCCTTCTCCCAAAATCCAAAAACTTAATTCTTTCTAAAACCCAATATTTTTTCTCCATCTTCTCATCAAAATCATTTCCTCAATCCTCCATTTTTAACCCTTTCAACCAAGAAATTTCAAGAAATCAAGAAAATCCATCTACTTCCCTTAGTATTTTCGGCCAAAATCTCTATTCTTCTTCTCCAATTTCTCCATTTTCCATAAACCCACAACACTCATCCTCTCATCCTACCATTTTCAGCCAAAACTCCAAATTTCCTTCTTTTTCTTCTTCAGCTTTCTCATAAAACCCATAAAATCCATTTTCTTCTCAAGGAATTTTTTGCTAAAGCTCCCAACTTTCTTCTTTTTCTTCTTTCTCCCTTCAAATTTCTAGCCAAAAATCTTTAAAAAAAACCACAAAACTCACATATATACTTCGGCTAAGACCCAAATCGCATAACCCTGCGATGATTGGCCTTCCATTTGCCATCGAAGTCACCTACATCATCGCTCAGCTAGAGAACTTCTCATGTCGCTTCGTCTTCTGCCACTGTGTCACCAACACAAAGCCTTGCTGCCATTCAAAAGCCATCTGAGCCAAACAAGACTTGAGGACAACAGACCCTTACTCCATTGATAGGTAATTTTGTCATTTCTTTGATTTTTTTGAGATTTTATGGCTCTGAGGATTGAATTAGTGCCAAGAAATTGTAAGGTAAATTTTGAAATAGAGTTTCTGGTATCTCTTTGCAGTAAATAACTTTCCCTTTGTTATAAAACTCCCTGCTGGGACTTTCTTTCTTCAAATCTACATAAGAAGATTCAAAGGTAAATTCATAAGACTTAACACTCCTGAGTTTGTTAAGTGATAGTTTAGCAAAAATTTTCCTGAGATTTGTATGAGTTGAATTTTAGGCCTAAAGAGCTTACTCTAGCCTAGGAAGTATAGTGGTTTAAATGATTTTCCCTGATGTTTCCTTTGTTTCTATGTTGGAATGAATAGTCCATAGCGTGAAACTTGTAAATCTTGGCCTTGTTAAGTAATAGGTAATAAAAAGAAATGGTTTTTAGTTTGAAGAAGTGATTTTGGCCTAAAGAGTATGGTCGTCTCAATGAATTTCACATGATGCTTAACTAGTCTTTAGGTTGAAATAATTGTGTCATAGTCTAAAACTTACAAATTTTGTCCTTGAGAGATATTTTTGGCCTGAAGAATCAATTTCAGCCTAGAAAGTGTAGTTTGCCTAATGATTTTCATTAATACTTGTTTAGTCTCTAAGTTGAAATGAATTTTTCATGACCTAAAACTTGCAAATTATAGCTTTTTTGAGTAATGGGTGATGAAATGAAATATTTTTTATTGAATCCCAGTGGGAAATTCGGCCTAGGGATTGTTTAGAATTAATTGGACTTTACTTGTTACTAGTAAATATTTAAAAATGGCACTAGAGAGCTAAATCAAATACATGAGTTTTTATTTGCAGCTGATAAATATTTAATATAGAGAATATTGCAGAGCTATTGAAGTGAAGTAAGCATCAGCTGCTGGTGAGCATATCAGCTACTAGAGAGTGCATCAACATGGACTTTTTCTTAAAAACACAAATGGCATCTTTCCTCTCAAGGTAATATCTCAAATTCCTCTCTTTTTACTAATGTCAATGATGAGCCTTATTTGCCTTAAGATTGTGGCTCAAGGAGTAAACCATGATATGATGTTTTGTGTCTAATATAATGATTTGATTAATTGATAACATAAAAAACTTGCACACAAAGAACCATAGCCGTATATTTGCACTGATGACAAGGTGGCAAGTAAGCCAACCTCTGATGATATTGCTTGATAAATTGATGAATTCACTAAACACATGCACAGATACACCACAGCCATACATTTACATTTAGTGATCAAGGTGGCATTAGGCCTACCTCTATGTGAGTAGATCTTTATAAGAAATATGTGAATTAGGACAAAAGGAGAATGTCCTAAGGTCTACTTTTTCATAAGTACAAAATAAGAAAAATATTTTATATGTTGATATAGTGGCCCTTAGGCCTACTAACAAACAAAAACCTATTTAGATCAATACCTTTCTTTTTTGTCCCTAGAGAGCAACTAGGGAGGTCGTTTGAGTACGTTCATTCTCTATTTCCTCTTGCCTTTTCTCAGCTACTCTCTGCCTCTATAACCTCTTCTTTTGAATCCTTGTTAATTTTTCAGGGAATTTTCTGTGTTAGATTCGGTGCCATTCTTAACTTGCTAATACTGGAGGTGGTACCACAAATCTCTTGCTAGTGAGTAACATTTCTTTAGTTACCTCTGGTGACAAATGTCTCATAGAGTGTTGGTACTTCTCAAGCGTTTGCTCATTCCTTGATTTTAGGATAGGAATAGCCTTCTTTAGGGTGAGTGCCTACTCCCTAGCAGTTTATCTTCAAGAACAAGATCCTTTCTCCTGTGCCCTAATGAGTGTCTGCCCCTAAAGAGTTTTTCTTCAGAAATCGACCTCATATAAGTCTGCTCTCTTTCTTTTCTTTTCTTATAATCCACAAAAGATCGAAGGTCAAAAGTAGTTGTATTCACTAAAGCCATAGGGGAAATGGATCTTCATCGATTACCATGGCTTCCCTCTTCTCAAGGAACTTAAGTATTCCTTTATTGATCTTGTCTTATATCATGTTCCTAAAAGCCCAACAACAGTTAGTGCTATAATTCCAAGAGTCGTAATAGTTATAGTAAGTCTTACCCTTTAGTTCCTCTTTAATGGTGCTTGGTACTCAGGAAGGAAGTTGATGAATTTCTCCTTGATTAGGAAATCAAAGATCTCCTCAGTCTTAGACACGTCAAACATGTACTGGGGCTAGTTGCTTGAGGCTTGGTTCTTTTTCTACAGGTCTAGAGTTTTCTTCACTAGCACATGACATACATAAGAACCAATGTTAATCAAATCAGTTATAGTGACCTTAGGTATTACCTCTTAGCAATATGTCCCTAAGGTTATGTTCCTTCTGTGGTTCTCCTCCCTAAAGATCTCTTCATATTCTGAGACTTTGGCAGCAATCTCATAAAAATCTCTCAACTCCGTTCCCTGGAACTTCTTCCTTTACTCTATGTCAAGGCCTCTTATGGTGATTTTGACATACTTTGTCTCATACAAGTGGATATTACACTGATTCCTCATCTTTTTAAACCTTGCAATGAAGAGATTAGCTCTCTCCACTCTTTTGGGTGATTCTAGAGAGTTTTGCTATACAGATTTCTAGTTCGGCTCTATCGCATTAGGTGTGAAATTATTTTTCCTTTTCCTATCATGTTAGTATGAAGTTCTAAAGTGTAGCATACCATGTAAAAGTCGTACCAGTTAAAGAGTTAGAAAATAACTTGAGTTTGAAATAGTGAAAGTTCTCGTAATTAGCTAACTCTTCGCACTAAACAGTAAACCTAGCTATATGTTTCAGTGTTGACTACCCATCCTCTCTAGAGAAAAGTGTAAATTCTAGTATTTTGTATCCCTTTAGGTAAGGATTCTCCCTATCAATTATCTCTGGATAAGTTTTATAGAATTTAGGATGGCCTATTTGTCTAAGGTCAGGCCTATATAGCTCTTAAACTGCCTCCTTCACTACCTTTATGTCTACTAGTGATAGTGATGGAACTGGAACTGGTATGTACACTTGCATAAAAGGCACATGAGTTTGTTATTTCCTATTTGTGCCTATTCCAAAGGATGCTTGTGGATTGCCCCCTGAGCCTCTAATGAAAGGTAATGGTTCTCCATAGGTTCAAGGTTGATTGGCAGGATTAATGTAGGTAAATATCCTTTAGGGAGTGGCTCTAGTGTTGGTACGGCTTCCAGCTCCAGCTCCAGGGCCTGGAGTCATTTCTTCTTTGAAGTGAAGAGGGATGTACCTTACCTCAACTTGAAATTGTAAGCGGTGGAAGTCACCTGCTTCATGGTTGATCTTTTCTCCTATGAGGTAGAATGTTGAGTCATTTCTCCAATAATAGCCCTGGTCTAGCTCTTTGTTTATTCAATCATCTGTTTCAAATGTTCGGCTATACTAGCTTCAAATTTTTGAACCATTTCCTCTACCAAAAACCTGAACAAATCAGATAAATTAGAACTATTAGTAGATGAATTGTTACCTGATCCAAACAAACTCTTATTTCTTTCCTCTTTCTCCCCAGCCTGAGGAGAAAGTGTTAAATTTTCAGTTTGTTCCACAATGAGTGGAACTCTTCTTTCCTACTCTCCTGTTGGAGCAACAAATCCTGAGCCCTGAAACTCCTTAACCTTTTTACTTCTGGTTTTCATAAGCAGTAGCAATCAAACGCATCCCACAGAGCGTGCCAAATTTATGTTGATTACAATTTCAGTGGATGTCCCATTAGGCGTGCCAAATTTATGTTTACTACAAAAAATAAATGTTAGAGTGTGAGCGTGTTAGGAAATTAAAATGTTTCCAAACTAAAATGAAATCGTGTTTTGATTTCTAATCAAATAATTGTATATTCTTAAGTTTCCTTGACAATATACCTAAATTTAATTGTTATTGCAAAAAATATTAACAGTAATGGAATGTAAGCTAGTGAGTAATAAAGATATAGATAAAATAAATTTTGAATATAGAGAATACTTGAAAAAAATAATTTACTGATGGAAACGACACTGATGATTTACTATAAAATTGAAATAATTGGAACTAAAACTATAAAAAGACTGACATTGAAATGAAATTTGCTATAGATTTACTGAAATTGAGTAATATGCTGAATTGTTAATTTGTCTGTTGAGTTGGTTCCGTTCCTTTGTAGCTATTTCTTCTTTTTATAGCAGTAGGGTTGAAAAAAATAATTATTGGCCATGATCCTCACATTCTCCACTTTTTCTGTAACTACTCAACTTCCCACATTCCTAGCCATTACTTAGTTTCCATTTTTTTCTCAACTATTAGTAATGCTCTGCCTCCCTAGGAATATATTTTTTACTTCTCAAAATATCTTATCATCCCATGAACTTGAGCTTTAAATTTTTCAATGAGCTTGGACTTTACTCAATTGGGCCAATAACAAAAACATGGTACAAACAATTACTTTTAATTCAAAGTATATTTTTTTCACCGGTCACCACATAGAATAAAGCAGTTTTTCACAGTGCAGGACGATATGCTATGTTAAAATCTACAGGAGCAAAGAAATAGGACTATACGGCATTACTTTTTAGGACATTACACATCTTTATCGGTCATCACATATCCGGGATAAATGTACAAATGGTACTAATCATTTTCACTTTGTTATAATTTGATACCAAACTTTTTAATTGTTATAATTAATATCAAATTTTTTTAGTTTGTTATAATTTAGTATATAAGTTAAAATTTCAGTTAAAAAGATGATGTGTCACCTATAAAAATGACACGTCAGCATATCACATCAGTTTTTTTACTAGAATTTTGATTTGAACACCAAATTATAATAATATTAAAAATTTTAGTATTAAATTGTAATAAAATAAAAAATTTTGTATCAATTTATAATAATTAAAAATTTTGGTACTAATTTATAAAAAATTGATACAAATTTGTGGTTAGATCTCCCAAAATAAACAATCATGGTGTCATAAATACACGAAAAGCACTCATCAAACCCACCGAACGGCTAAGCGAATACCACACCCAAACCTCTACGACTGCCATTTTCCTCTTCCCCGATCTGTCTTCTCTTCTGGGTATTTATTTCTCCTCCAATTTTTTCATATCTTTTATCCCTTTCTCTTCTATTCTCTTTTATCCCATTTACCATTGACTCAGATTTATATGCCCTCTCCTTCCTTGTATTATCTTCATCACGAATTGGTTACTGAGTATCGTTATTTTGTCCTTATCATAGAATGCATTATACGTTGCATCTTCAATTTCTTGCGCGGTCTTTTGTGATTCCAGTAAGTAAATTTTGCTTCTTTTCTCGATCCAGATGTGAATTCCTCAATTTCTTTTTTTAGTTTTGTTTCCCTGCTTTTCTTGGAATGCCGGTAAAATTGGGAGGAAAGAGGAAAACAAAAATAAGGGTTTCATTTTCATTGAAAAGATTTCTTCTTTATCCGGGAAAGTATACTAATCGTAATGGGTGATTTCGAGGCTCGGGATTTAATTACTGATCTGCCTCAAAGCATTATAGAAATAATTTTAACTCTATTACCCATAAGAGATGCTGTTAGAACAAGCATCTTATCCACCAAATGGAGATATAGATGGGCTACCCTTACTCGCCTTGTTTTTTATGACAAATGTGTTTCAAATTATACTGATAAAGGGGTTGTAGAGAGAACCCTTATCAAATTCATCACCCGAGCTCTCTTTCTTCATCAAGGACCCATTCACAAGTTCCAGCTTTCCACTTCACATTTGCAGTGTTGCCCTGATATTGATCAGTGGTTGCTTTTTCTCTCAAGGAGTGATATTAAAGAGTTGGTTCTTGAATTGGGGGAAGGAGAATGGTTTAGGGTCCCTTCATGTCTTTTCAATTGTAACAAGTTGACCCGTTTGGAGCTAACCCGTTGTGAATTTGATCCGCCTTATAGTTTTAAAGGATTCTTATCTCTGAAAACTCTCGATCTTCATCAAGTTTTGATTGCTCCTGAGGCGATTGAGAGTCTTATCTCTGGTTGCCCTCTTCTTGAGAATCTTTCATTATCATATTTTGATAGTTTAGTTCTTAACATTTATGCTCCAAATTTAAAGAAATTGTGGTTGGAGGGTGAATTCAAGGATATTTGCCTTCAAAATACCCCACTTTTAGTTGACATATCAGTTGCTATGTACATGACTGATGACATTGCAGAACACTTTGAGCAAAGTTCGAGTTGCAATTTTATCAAGTTTCTTGGTGGCGTACCTCGTCTTGAGAAGCTTGTTGGGCATATCTACTTCACAAAGGTTGGTAACATGGTTTTCATATTTTGATTCAAGAAAGTTGATGAAGTTTGTCTTTCTTCCTAGTTACAATCTCTCATTTTACTTATTTGATCCTTTTGGTTTTAAGTATTTGAGTCTAGGTAATTATCCAGAAAGACTTCCAATTACTTACAGCTACCTGAAAATAATTGAATTATACCAAGTCAGTTTTGAAGATATGAGAGAGATACATGCTGTTCTTCGCTTGATCACCAACTCTCCTAATCTGAAGGAACTCCAGATTTCAGTAAGGAATATTGGATATGTTGATTGTTAATATATTTGTTCTTGATTTTTTATGAAGCAATTAGCATACTTGTGCATTTCATAGTATACTATTAGTTAGGAGATTGGTGCAAATATTTTTTTCACCTTGGTTTGCATTGTAGGGCTCCTCAAACGCTTTG
The DNA here is from genome assembly GCA_949630135.1 of Balakata baccata. Taxonomy (NCBI): domain Eukaryota; kingdom Viridiplantae; phylum Streptophyta; class Magnoliopsida; order Malpighiales; family Euphorbiaceae; genus Balakata; species Balakata baccata. The sequence goes on along the minus strand of CATIWF010004589.1, from coordinate 6,795 downwards.
GCTCCTATAGAAGCACCTGATTTGGATTTTCGGATGAAAGAATTACCCCAAGATTGTATTTTTGAGAAACTTAAAGTGGCAAAGATGACAGATATGTGTGGTGTGCCACATGAGATGGAATTTATCAAATTTTTGCTTGCAAATTCGCCTGTGCTCCAGATGATGAGTATTGCACCTAGTGCATATGTCATGGATGGAAAATTGAATATGCTGATTGAATTGTTAAGGTTTCGGCGGGCATCTGCTGAAGCTGAAATTATATTTATCCAAGATTAAGCACTGTGTTTTTCCGTCTTATTGATCCTTTATCCTTGTATGTTCCCTCAGTGAGATTGCAGGCTTCTAGTTGCCTTTGTTTTTGTGGAATGAAAATGCTTACAAGATTGAATTTGGAGACAAAATTCGATCAAATCTTTAGCCCTATCATTGCTAAACGTATGAGATGTGAATACTCTTATTTCAAAAAATGAGAAGATTTTTTTCTCGTTTATGTACTGATCATGTTCTTATGTTTCCTGTTCAGCATCCTGTCAAATGAGTGAAATACTGCTGCTAATCTATAGCCTTAAAAATGAGATATTGCATAATTTTATGATGATACTTTCTGATCGGATTTGTGTGACTTCAATGTAAAATCAATGAATAACAGATGCTCACTAGTCCAGATTTTGAAACTTCTGGTTCTTTTACTGTGAAAATTCTGGTTGGTATCCTTGTCCTGATGAAAGAATAAGCAATCATGAAATTGAGAAGAAGCAAAATGTTTATTCAAGGATTATTATTACAAGCAAACCCCAGCACAATCGAAGAAAGAAATAAAGAAAATTCTCACTCCATAGGGACAGAGAGACACTTAACACTGATTCAGCTATGTCATTTTTGAATCCCGAATCTGTACAGTCAGAAAATTTGACAATATGTTTGATAATATACAAAAATTTCTGTTTGCACGTTGATGCTGTGGTAAGATTCTTATAAGAGTGTGTAAAATGCTTGTGCGTCTATTTCAGGATCATGTCACCTGGGTCCAGAGAGCTCCATCGCTTGGACGAGCAATGAAGAGACATCGATAAGATCAGAATATTGGTCTGAGGATGAGAACTCGTATGCTCTTGATCTGGATGCTTCAGCTCTCTGAGATGCCTCCCATTTCTCTGCAAGCCCATCTCCTTCTAGCATCCGAACCACTTCCAACATTTTAGGTCTGTGACTAGGAATGTATTGTGTACATAACAGAGCTACCCGGACCATTTCTTCCAGCTCTATCCGATCATAGTTGCCCTTCAGATCCTTGTCAACTAACAACTCCAGCTTATTTTCTTGATGAATCTTCTTCACCTGCAATTACAATAATAAAATTAAGTCATGCTAGAACAATCTCATATCCATGAAGAAAAAAGTACAAAACATCCATTTTTAACTTACCCAATCAAGCATGGCTCCTCCTTTCTGGTTCTTGCAGAATTCCAAAGCCTTCAATCCAGATATTAATTCGAGCAGAAGGATTCCGAACCCGAAAACATCTGTTTTCTCAGAGGATTGACCTGTTGAGAGATACTCTGGAGCTATGTGTCCCACAGTACCCCTCACAGCCGTGGTAACATGCGAGTCCCTGTGATCCAAAAGCTTTGCCAATCCAAAATCTCCTACGACGGCTTCGCAGTAGTCATCGAGCAATATATTAGCAGCCTTCACATCCCTGTGAATTATCTTGGGGTCACATTGCTCGTGCAAGTATAGTAAACCTCTTGCAGCTCCCAATGCAATCCTTTTCCTTGTGCTCCAGTCCAGTGGTGGTTTGGCTGCAGGTGATTAATTCTTTTCATTTTCAACATAAACATATACAAGAAAAAAACAGGAATAAAGCAGCTGAGTCGACGCAGGCTTTACCCTTGAGACGAGTAGCAACACTTCCGTTGGACATGTAAGGGTAAACCAATAACCTCTCAGTTGCTGTCATGCACAATCCATAGAGACGGAGGAGATTGCGGTGTACTGCTAGGCTGATCATCTCCACTTCAGTCTGAAATTGAATCTCTCCTCCAATGGATCCATTTCCATCTTTGAGCCTTTTAACAGCTACCACAGTTCCATCTTGGAGATACCCTTTGTAAACATTCCCAAAACCTCCTTTTCCTATCAAGTTCTTGCTGCTGAAGTTTTTTGTAGCTACCTGAAGTTCTTTGAATTGAAACCTCTTCAGGTTTCCGAGATTGAGTTCTTCCTGGCGTTGTTCTGAAATATCGATAACATGACATAATTTATAAGAATATGCTTTGTTTAACTGTCCATCTGATGCTGCTAGTGATTTATTTGTTGAGTTAAATTTTGGCTTTACTAACCATTAACATCAAAGAATATTTGCTGGTTGTGTCTCTGCCTCCACCAAATAAGAAAAGCAAATCCAAGAAACAACAGGCAGATGCATCCCACACTTGATCCAATTGCCAAGGCAATTTTGTGGCCTTTTACATTTCCAGAAGGCTGAGAATCTTCAAAATAATAGGAAAAACATTATATTTAAAATTTTGAAATTGCAGAGGAAACATACCAACTCAAAAGCTTGTAATAGCATAACAAAATAACAATCATGAACATGATATTAAAGTCAAAAGCAATACATATATGACCAAAAAGGAAAGCACAGAAGAGCTGCTTTCAGAACAGAAAGATTCAAACCTTAAAGCAAGAAGAAATGAAAAGAGATGAGATGAGATTAATTACTTTGTGAATTACTTAAGAACAAAGATTGTGGAGTTTGTATAGTTCCAAAACATTCTTGCTCTGTTCCACAGATCAGAGGGTTTCCTACAATGCTGTCTCAATTCATATGAAAAATTATTTAGTAGACAAAAAATGTTTCTACTTTTATTTTGAAGTAGAAGGAAATGGAAAAGTTCAGAATCTACTCACTTGAATGTTCTTGTATGAAAAGCAGGTACAGGAGCACTCAGATTATTGTAAGAGAAGTCCCTAGAATATCAAATAAAACCCACATAAATCTTACTTAGAATATCAAATTTTTTAAAGGAAAACTAAAAATTGAACATAATACAGAGAGAAAGGATAAGATTTTATGAGAATTACAGAAAGGAAAGCTGGGTCATATTAGCCAAAGAGGGAGGAATTGGTCCCTTAAGACTGTTATTGTTCAGCCTCCTGATTCCAATTTACAAAAAGAAGTTGTCAGATTTAAATTTTATTACCTCATAATTTTGAATTATTAAGCAAAACCCAGGACAAAAAGGAGAAGGGGAAGAACAAATTCAAAATATAATATGTAGGATTTGTACTTACAAGTATTGTAGGTTTTTCAGATTGGATACAGCACTGGGAATTCCACCATTGAAGAAATTATTAGAAAGATCAAGTGTTTTGAGCTTTGAAAGCTTCCCAATCTCGGGTGGTAAAGGTCCTGAAAAATCGTTATTCTGCAGAAGGCTGCAAAATTCCTTTTATAATTAAATAAGCTAGACAGATATTAAATTACTCTGCCCACAGGAATAATTGTATCATATATACTCACACAAGCTGGAGATTTGTCAAGTTTCCTATGCTTGGTGAAAGAGTGCCAGATAAATTTTGGCTTGGGGCTCCTCTGTAGAATTTAAAAAAAAATTAAAAAAGAAAATCAAAGTGAAATTTTATGAACTTGAATATTATTAGTTATTGGGAGATGAAATATTTTGAAGCTTCTTACAGGCCAGTGACCAGACCATCAGGAGAACAAGTAATCATGGTCCAGCTGCATGGATCCACGGCAGTCTCATCCCAGTTAAGAACATTATGAGGGTCACTCAGTGAATTCTTTATGTTCATCAAAGCCACCACTAAAAAAATTGAAAAAAAAAATGAAGATTACTACAACCTCATGTTTTATAATTTTCGAAATTTAGAAACCAAAATAAAATAAAATAAAAAATTCATTTACCTTCATAATTAACACCTTTAGGAGATAGCAATCCGCATGCAGTAGACCATAAGCAGAAGAACAAAATCACAGTACAAAAATGGAAACATCTTTCCCTTGCTTCCATTGAATCCAAGTCACAAAACCAGAAACCCAGTTGGCCAAAAACAAACTTGTATAAAGGGTAGTAAGTAGATTTGAGTTTGGAACAATATGTGGAAAGATTTGAACACTTCAAGAAAAAGACAATCTTGAAGGGTGTTGTTTTCCGATGCTTATAAGTAAGGCTAATCTAAGAAATAGACATGACAGTATCTCATGTTTTCCTATAATTGCACGCACTTAACATACTAGTTCACAAACTGATGTCAGAACTCAAGAGTCGAGAGAAAAAAAACCAGACGGAATTTGGTAGTAATAAAAGTAAAGAGAGAAATTAAAGTAGCATGCATGTCTACCACTGCTTCAGCAAAGTACAAATGTAAAGAATATAAAAAAGCTAAATGCTATAGCCCATTAGCCACTCTTAACCATTATCTTAATACAGAAGTTGATCGAATAAAAAGAAAAAGAAAATTCCTTCAATCATGCAATTGTTTAAAGAAAAGGACTGTTGAAGAATTCTCTTCTCTATTATACATCCAGTATTTAACTGTTAACCATTTTGTAAATATATTATATTTACATTAAATTTAGAGGATTTAATTAAAAAAAATCACTATGTGGGTCTGGCAATTTATAGAGAAAGAGAGAGGACAAATGTTTGGGATTTGCTGAGTTTCTACAGTGGACTATGGGGAATCCAACATTCCCTCAGGCTGAGGTTGAGGATGACCAATTTTCTTTAAAAATTCAAAAAAAAAAAAAAAGGTAAAAATTCCATTCTTCTTTATCTTTGGTCCTAATTCTTTTACTGAGGAAAAGGGTGAGAATCTCGAGGGAATTGAACTTGAGATTGGTGATGCAGTTGCTAGCTTCTTATGATATCATTGTTCTTGTGCATTATTTCACATTTGCTTTTACTGTTCTTTTTCTTTTTATATAATATACCCCAGTTGAGGTTTTGCTTTACTGACTCTAATACGCTCACTATGTCTCCACAGTCAGAAAAATGTCGCTGTAAAACTGTCCAAAGGCTGCCAAGTATTTTCCATTTGATACATAAATTGGCTTTAGCTCTCCAAAGGCTGCCAAATATTTTCCATTTGATACATAAATTGGCTCTAGCTCTGCTAACATCTATATCAAATACTTCATTCCTTCCGTTCTATCTGTTTTTTAAAATTCTTTTTATAAAAATTAAAATTATTATTTAGTATACATAATTATATATATAAAATGACTATATTACTTTATTTGAGAAAAATTAAAAGTAATTAATAGATAAAATTTTTATTTATAGAGAATACTTCTCCAAAAATCAAAGACATGGATAAAACTAGAAAAAAAATTTATTTTTTATTAATAATCTAAAATATCAATTTGAGTAAAATAAATTTTATATTACACAACGGATAGAACTTAACAAAAGAAGTATTATTTATATAAAATTTGACTAATATAAAAACTGTAATCAATGACGGAACCAGTATATTAAGTTGGGAGTGCAAAAAATTAGGATTTTAAGTCAACAAGTATAAAAATAGATTTCTAAGATTTTTGATGGAGCAAATCTTTAAAAAAAACGATATAAATTTATATATTTTTTAAAAAATTAGAAAATTTAATTGCATACTATCAGGTGAATGCAGGTATCCACTTATTGTAAACTCGGTCCCATATACATATAGAAACATAATGCAAGCAATACACATAATTATAGTACATAGGTGCACGTGCAATATAGGACCCATGGTGGCCCGTTGACTTAAAATTCAAAGCTCAAACAATTCTTTAGAACAATATGTGATGATGATCATAAATTAGAAGCAAAGAATCTTCCATAAATAAAATTATAATCATGATTACTGTAGTTTGTTATTTAATGATCAGACATAAAGTTGTATCAGGATAGGATTAGCACCTCATAGCTTCAAATGCAATTTTAAGTTTAGGGCTTGATAAATCAATAAAATTTAATTTAACGGTACTGATTAATTAGAAATTAGAACGGTGAGATTTCGAATTCAAATTTCATATCGAATCGTTGAAAAAAAAAAAGGTTAGGACTTGATAGTGACATTAGCTTCAAATGCAAAATTAAAATGGGGGTGTTTGGGTACATGCATGCCCTTTTGTTCCATCTCTTGGCTTAAGAATAGCAGCAGGTGATCTTGACAAATGACAAGGACATTACCTTCAACTGTCTCTCAATTCTCAACTGGGCAAAATCTGCTTCATTACCTATTTTGACTTCTTGTTTATTACAAACTAGCACCAAAACAATGTGTTTGCTTTGCCATTTTTGGTCAATGTTTATTTATTCTAGTGGGAATTTTGTATGAGCATTTTTCTATGCAAGTGTGGAGCAACTTGTGTTTCTATTAGTTGTTCTTTCTAAAAATATTTATATAAAGAAAATGTTACTTGTATTACCTACTTACCTATTATCTTCTATCCTATGTATTAAAATAATATTATTTTATCGGTTTATGTATTTGTATTGCTCAATCTATATTAAAATATTTGTGTTTTAATACAGGTAAAATAAAGTGGTAGAAAATTAGTTAGAACTATGTAGCATTACTCTTTATAATATAAACTTAGTCTATGACTATTTATGGACTAAATTAACGATAGAATGACATATAAACAAATAAATAGTTTTATTTATATGACGTCTATCACTAGTTTCATTCATAACAAGAATAAGTTGTTCTTGGGCACCAATTAGGGGGTGAAACTGAGAGATATCCAAACAACCAAAGGGACATACATTTGGTGGT
>CATIWF010004561.1:0-32259 GCA_949630135.1 Balakata baccata | reverse complement strand
ACTTCTCAACACCAAGAACTCCTCAACAAAATGGAGTAGTGGAAGAAGGATAAATAAGGAGATGACAATCAGGAAGGATAAATAAGCTCTGGAGGTTTGGATTTGGGTGAAGCTCCATAAGGTTTGTACATATTTGCATTTTAGTTTGCCACCTTACATGTTTATGTGTGTTGATTACGTATGCTTAATTGATAATTTTGTGTAATATGACATGAATATGAACTTGAAATGATATGTTGGGTTGTTTGATGTGTACAAATTGTTGAGAAGTGATGGGTTTAAGTGTTATGGCAAATTTATGAACATGAAATAACATGTAGGTATAGTTATGAATATTAATTTGGTTGTGGCATATGGTAATTATATAATGGTATGTCTAATAACATAAAAGAGTAAAAATTTGAGTACATTAGCAAGTTGGTGCGTTAAATGAATATGAATGTGTTAGTTTAGACATAATTATAAAGGTGACATATGTTAAAATGGTTGATTGGGCATGTTGTGATCTCTTGAGATATTGCTAAACGTTGTCTTAAATGAATTTGATAGGTTGTTTTGGTTATGTGTATTATGTGCTTAAAAGATGGGTTAAAGACTTGAAAGTTGAGAAATAACGGAGTCACACTTGCGACTTTAAGAGACATGCCTGTGACTGATGATCCAAAATGATTCACCACTTAGCCACATGAAAGCAACTGGCCATATTATATGTGTCAATTGTCATTTAGCTAATAAACCCATAGATATTAAGGTTTCACAAGCAGTACTTCCCGATACTTTATTTGAAGCAATTGTTTGAATTCCTTATGATATGCAACTGAAACAAGTTCTTGCTAATGGTAAAAATGGGGCTTTGAATATGGGGGCTGTTCTTATTTTATAGTATTGATTGATAGAGACATGTGTGGATTAATACAATTATTGGTAACATCATATTTAAGATTTAAAAAGATACTTAGTTTGGATTTTTTGATTACTCTCTACACCTAGAATGAAATCTAATCGAGTACCATATCTTTTCTTTTCTGTTAGGACCCTTGTTTTTCAAGTTTCTAATCCTTAACTTTTTTGAAATGAAATATATAAATAATATGAAATTTCCTTTTGCAGTGATATATGTTGTATATGTAAATTCGAGATTTGAAAATCTGCAAAATTCATCTTGTAACTGTAAACCATATTAAAGCATGCTATTCTCTTTTGCATGAAATTTCATGAAGAAGTATGATATGAACACAAGCTATGGATGTGAGCATAAACTTTGTATACATATTGAAAAAGGTGCATTAATTATGTTTTGTGAGAATATGATGGAAATAAATAATTAATGGCTTAAATTGCTCATTCTCTACCTAAGCACTACTTTAGGGTATATGGTGCACTATTAAGGAGATAAACGATACGTATCAATGAGCTTATAAGTGAGGACAAAGTGATTTACCTCTAAGAACACCCTTGATCCTGATACTCATAAATTAATGATGATATACTCAGTCAAGTCGTTTTAAGCTCTATGAGCACTCTTGACTTAAGATTCTAGTGAGCTAGGGAGATTTTACCTCCGAGAGCACTCCTACTACACACCCCGTATCCAACCAGTCCGGGAATAAGGCTTAGACTAATTAGCTAATTAAATTAAAATGATATATGAAATTAATTTAATGTCATAAGGAAAAAATAAGAGTTGATTTTATGATTAATTTTTTAAAAACTACATTATAAATAAACACTTAAGAATGATTTTAAACACAATTATGTATTGATTTAATTTATAAATATTAGTACTTTAATTACATTATATTGCATAAAACAAATTCAATATAAATGTTTTTCATATTTTTCTATGTATTAATATGTTAAAACATATATTTTAATATAATTTTATTTTGACTTTTTAATTTTGGTTTAATTCTGATTGAATCTTACGACCCTCTGTATTTTATAGTTGATTAACTAGTCCGAATTTAATAATACTGCTCATAATACTCAATAGGCTGGCAAGCAATACAAATCCAAACAAAAATCATTTCCATGCTATCTCTAACTCCTTGTCAAAATTTGGATACCAGCTAGCGTCTAACAGTAAGATAGTGATCTAGCACCTACCAAGTACCACCATAAAGAGCATACTCATAATACTCAATACCAGAAAATAGTCATTATCGATTGCAATTAAATCAACAGCAGATTTTGGTTTCTAAAGTTCCTTAATGCGCGGAAACAGATAAGTTTAACCAATAGTACATCCAAGAAGTTTAATTCCAAGTGTTTGTTTCCAGGCGCCACGAAGCCTAGCCTCTTCAGTCTGAGTCAAACTAATCGTCAGGCAATCCAGATCCTCATCACCTTCAAGTCCCTCCTCCTCGTTGTCAGAAATAATATCCTCTTCCTCCGGACACCGCAATGGAGTTAGAACCCACCAAAGTTTCTTTAAAAGACAGTCTAGCAGCCTCCGTACCCTGACCTCCCTCTACCTTTCCATGTCACTGTAGGCAACAAGTTGTCTATCCATCACATCATCATCAATATCTGTCTTAACTTTCTTGTTCCTGCGCTTAAGGAGATCAACTTACTCCGTTGAGCGAGCACCATCCCTTGGATTAGCGGGAAAAGTCATGAGTGAAAATCCTTAGATCGGTGTTAAGTCAACATATTAATTTTTCAACTTTCATGGAAACATAATAAAGAAATAATTATTTTTAATAACTGAAATAAAAAGGACAATACCTAAACAAAATTAAAATAGAGATTGGAATAAAAAGTATGTTAGGAGTCACACAATTTCAAAACAAACTAAAATAGGGAGTGAGATGTAGAACATTGTTGGAAATAGAGTGTAATCACGTCTATACAATGTCAAATTCGAGCTCGACTCAATTAAAAAACTCGAAAATCAAATTCGATTTGAACTCGATCGAGTTTCTTTTTAATTGATTGAAATTTGATTTGAAAAATATTTATGCTACTCGAGCTAACTTGATAAAGTTCAAATTAACTAAAAAATTTTAATAAATAGTATATTCGCTCGGCTCAATTCGATTAAGCTCAAATAATAATAATAATAATAATAATAATAATAATAATAAGAAAGATTTTTAACAATCAGAAAACTATCTACAATAAAAATAAAACGACTAGAATAATATCCATAAATATGGATTTGTTTATCAGATTCATTCTCTTCATGGGATCTTTCCCATGAAGATGTCATCACTTTGACTACTAGATTTCTTTGATGTTGAAGAAGGTTTGTAGATTCTGCAATAGTGGCTTCTTCTACCTCCACATTGGTCCTTGAAGATCTCTTTTTGGGCATTTTGAATCAACCTGAAAGTTCCATACAACTCACCCAATTGAACCTTTTTAACCGCATTTCCTTACCAACCAAACACAAAAACTTCAACCCTTCCTTAATTGATAAAGAAGCTTGGATTTTTTTTTTTCCTCTTAATAAGTAAACAAGAAAGTACTATATGGAATATTTTTATAATGCAGATCAAGAGCTCATCCAAAATCATCTCATGCAAGTTTTTTGTACAAATAAAAAAAAAATCAAAACTCTTGCTAACAAGGTTTCAAGAATGGTTTTTCCCAAGCCTGTTAAAAGAAATCATGCCTATACCAAGAAGAGTAATTGATAAACTCAGGAGACATACTTATTTTCGTATTATATATGCCTATACCAAACTAATTGTGAAGCATTAGAAAGTTGGAACAATAAAAGTAGTGTTCTACAATGCAAATAACCAGAGCAAGGGAACCAATAACTGTCTTCCATTATGAATTTCCCCACTCAGCACTGCATATACACAATAATAATGAATCTGGATCTAGCAGTGAAATCAAAGTTTCAAATGACCCAAAGTCATATGGCATGCCATGTAATTCAACTACTACTACTATTGGTTTTATGAGGAATAAAGTGAAAATGAAAAAGAAAAACAAAGTATTTGATTGCTGCAGGAAAACATAGTATATGAATGAGCTGTTGGAGAGAAGACGAAAGAAAACACACTAACTATTTTTGATAAAGCAAACTTACAACATTTTTATAATAGATAACTTGACCCTTCAAATTCTAAATAAACTTTTTAGATTTTAACTCTTATAAATTCTAAATACATAATTAATAACCTTAAATTATGGACCTAGACATCAAAACATAATAAAAACAAAAGACTCTTAAACTTCTAACAATAAATACTTATTTAATTTGAGTTTAATTCTCAACACCCCGTCTTAAACTCAATTCTAATTATTCCAAGTCTAGCTCTTAATCTTGAAAAATTTTCAAATTTCAACGCCTTTGTGAATATATCAGCAACTTCATCTTGAGACTTCACATACTTCAATTCCACTTCCTTCTTGATAATGCTTTCTCTAATAAAATGATACCTCATGTCATATGTACTTGCTCCTCTCATGAAAAATATGATTTTTTTCCCAATGCTATGGCTAATTTATTATCAACAAAAATTTTAGTAGCTTCATTTTGTGGTAGATAAATCTTATCTAACAATTTCCCTTAACCATATAGCATGACAAACATATGCAACAGCTGCAACATACTCTGCCTCATAGGTTGAAAGAGTTACAATGGATTGTTTTTTCGAACTCCATGTAAATGCAGCATCTCCAATATAAAATACAAAACCAATAATACTTTTTCTGTTATGAACATCTCCTCTCCAATCACTATCACAATAGCCAACCAAACTGAAATTCTCAAAAGATGAGTAAAACAATCAATAATCCAAAGTACCTTTGACATATCTCAAGATCCTTTTAGCAACCTTCATATGTGAATTAGTTGGTGCCTCCATATAAAGATTGATGAGTCCAACTCCACAAAGAATATCAGGTCTAGAACAAGTCGAGTACCTTAAGCTTCCAACAAGCTTTAGAACAAAGTTGGATTTAGTTTTTCACCATCATCGAATCTAGATAATTTGACTCCACATTCAACAAGTGTGTTGATAGGTTGACAGTTCTCCATGTTGAATTCTTTTAAGACCTTTGCATAGCCGTTTTGAGAAACAAAAAAGCCTTCATCCAATTGCTTCTACTAGTACAAAAAAAAGGGACTTTTGTGACTTTTTTAAGGTCAGATGTGTCCGTTCATAAACAAATATATAAGAAGGAAACGTATCTGATAAGTAGATCTTATCTGACTGTTAAAAACAGTCGTATTCGATCAAGCCAGATAAGTATGTTTTAAGAAAAAAAAGTTATATCTAATCAGATCAAATACGTCTATTTTGTATGCAAACAGTTGCATCTAATAAGATAAGTTTGTTTTTACTAAAAACATACTTATCTGACTGCATCTCATAAGTCTGTTTTCTGTCATAAAAGACTTATTTTTTTTTTCAATATTTGTTAATTTTTTACATATACCAAATTCTTGTAAATTCAACCGGCAGTAGTTCACAATATCGAGCATCTAAATTAAACTTCAATTGCTACAACTACATCTAAATTCAATTAATACAACTAAAGCCATTATAAGCTTTCAAACATCTAAATTATGCTACAATTCATCAATCAAGTATTCTAAATTTAATTACTACAGATACAACTCCAAGCCTACAAGGCTAATAATTAATCAATATCAACTCAAATTCAATATTTCATAAACAATACTCATTGTGTATAAACATAATGGAACAATTAAATTTATAAAAAAAATGTAATACAATGTTCACAATCTTAAAACACTTAAAAAATTAAAATTTGAATTAAATTTATATACACTCATGAGCAAAAAAATCACATCACATCTCCCAAACTTCATCAATTTATGCCTCGGTGTATGGTTCTTTCTTAAACGTTATCTAAAAAACAAATGAAACACAAAATAGAAAATATTAAAATAATTATAATGTTGATATGAGTATAAAGTATAATAAATTGCATCTAAGCGTTAGAAATAATATTACCATGAGTAATTGAATATCTATGCTATGGTGGGTTACTAAATTATACATATATCTGAGTATAAAACAACCACATTCAACAAGTGGAAGATGAAATTCAAATCTAACTAGTATATATAGAAATGATAAAATTCTTACGTTGATGAAATTCCAATGCAAGGAGTTTGAGGTGCCTCTCCCATCAGTATATCAGTATAATCTATATACCTTGAAAGATAACTTTATATATTGAAACATGCAGTCAATATAAAATAAAATTTAGAATAAGATATGAGTGCAAGTATGATAACTTACATATTATTAGGTTCTTTAATATGTAATTGTCTACTGGAATTATTGAGAGGGTTCATAAAGTATACCTCACTCCGTGAACAGTTAATAACAATCAACATCCAGTGTTGACTGTAGATACACAAAATAATATTTAACTAATATAAATGTCATGATAAAATATAATGCAAATATTTTAATGTCAAAATTGAGCTTACTTTTGAATATATGGCAGTAAAATGAAATTTTTATCTATTTATGCCTGCAGAGCTTCTACCATATAATTCTACACTGATTTTTTATCTTTTGTACATATCCTATATAAATAACTTGGACAGAGAAAACTAATCGGTGCAGATGATTGGTTGTACACTCTATAAAGGTACCTACATATATGAAGCATAAAGCTAACATAAGTTGAAACTGCATTACAATATAGCAGTTCAATACTTACCATTTTTAACTATATATTACTATAATCATTTACAGCATAAAAATTTTAATGACCGAGATATCAAGCCATTACATGGAAATGAGCTAAGAGATGTCTTTTCGGCCGATAAAAACTTTATTGTCCACGCCTTATGGATAACAAAGTAACCCTTAAGGAAGAGCAATTTGAAACATGTACCCCTCATCTAGGTCAGAAACAAAGTCATGCAAGCTGAGCCTGTTGCCAGTAAAATTTGATAAAATTCTTGATTCAACCAATGGCTTCGTGGCTGATTATTTGGTAAAACCACTACCTTGATGAAATTATGCTTTCTTTGAAAGTTGAATTATATTTTTCTATCAATTAATAGTATACTATTACAATGTGCTATGATGTAAGTAAAATAAAGTGATAATACTATTTATTAAAGAATTAGAGAGTGAGATATAGAAGTATTAATGCATACCTAAGATGTTATGGTCATTGAGAACAAAACAACCATATGCCTAACCGACAGTTTGGAACTTGATTGTAGGCATAGGAAGTGGTTCTAATTCATACTCATTAAAAGAGAGATTCATAGGCACCTTCAAGTTATTTGGGGCCATAGGAATACCATGCAATAATGCACCTAAAACGTTTGAATGAATCGTGCCCTTCACTACTATGTTGTCTGTCCATCACGATCAATTGCAAGGTGGCACGGTCCAGGTATCTGTATAATCATCAAAACCCAATGTTGTGTACTATTAAGTCATACACTAAGTGTAAATATGAGTGTGTATAAATGGAAATTGAATTTGCATGCAAGTAGAAATGAATAAAATTTATAACTTTTGCCTATGTATCTCCCACTGGAAATGATGGGTCAATAGAGTGACAACTACTAGGCATATGGATACCTAGTGAGAGACCCACCCCTACCTCCACCTTAGGTACAAATTGACAAGACTTGATGGTAGTCTCATACTGCATCATTATCACAACTTTTAATTCAGCCATATGTTGAACAAATATAGCCTTCAGTTGCGAACTTACTTGAAAACTACTTCTTCTCTCAATGCCGCCATTTATTGCTTTAAGATGGAGGTAGATTTTTTCTTCCTAATTTGTTTACCAAAAGAACTAGATAAACTAGCCCTACTGCTTACACCACGAACAGAGCTAGAATGTTCGGGCTTCCTAAGTACACGAATCAATATATCATCCTGCCTCTCTAGTATCCATACTCCCCAATTTACCTCCTCTTGTAATGACTCCTATTAAAAATAATAAATGAGCAAAACCAATCCCAGCTAAATGAAAGTGTTTGATATTTAGATTTTCTTAACAGTTTATACATAACATTTTTTGTGCCACTTCTCTCGTCTCTTCGACTAGAATCACATAATTTCCTTTATTTGTTTTTTTGTTCTTGCTCGTACCTAGTCAAGACTCCGATCATATGATGAGGTGGCATCAGAGTGCAATATTGCCATGAAAGAGAAAGAAGCAATGAGATCTTCAACAATCCATTCCGGCCTTTTACAGGCATAGCCTTTTCAATCCAAATAATGGGGATGAACATCCTTCTCTTTTTTGGGTTTTACTACCACTCGTTTTTGTTGTTAAGAAACATATAAAGTATAAAGACATAAGTATTACCAAATTGTATAAAACATAATAAAATGTGCTAATATGAATAAAACAATTAAATGAGATTAAATAAATTGTACATTTAATAATTTGAAATCATTATTAAATATTAATTTGCATAAAACACTATAACATGTGCTTGAAAAAAATTTGTACCTCATTCATCTTCATATGCTCTTTTGAATTCCTCCCAATCCTTAACAATTAAATAGTCATACTTTCCTAATAGGGATAACTGCTGAGAATTATCAACCATAATTACGTATTTTATAGTGAAACGATATTTGAAATCTTTCCACCACATTCCCGCATTTTTCAATACTTTTTTCTTTATATTCAAAGTATCTTCCATAGTAAAGGCCTCCTGCAAATAAATATAGACAATATATTTGTATTATTTATATTTAAAGTCTTTATTTTGTCTCATTTACATAGTACGTAATGGATATAATACTTAAACATAATGTGTTTTCATTTAAAATTTACCATAATATCCTCTCATATTATATCTTTAAGGCCCTCATCAACTTTGCTCCACATTGGCACCATGATCTTGACTTTTGATCATGCCACAAGTCTAAGATAAGATTTGTATGCATCTGCATTTATTCCAAAAGGGTTTCCATCTCCATCCAATTTTATTGCCAACTTTCCTTCTCTTTTCTTAAGTAATTTTTTATATTTTGCACCTCCTCTTTCCTTCTTTTTGCTTGTTTGATAGTCATTGTCTACTGAAGACATAATTTCCTATAAAAAAATATATTAGAAAAATATGTTATTATAATACAATTTAAATGCAATTAATTTGCATCAATTAACTCATCAATTTCATTTTAAAACAATTTATTTGATAATCATCAATGCCCACTCCATTCAGTTTATTTGCATCAATTAACTTATTAATTTCATTTAAAAGCAATTCATTTGACAATCATCAATACTCGCTCAATTCAGTTTATTTACATCAATTAATTTTTCAATTTCATTTAAAAACAATTCATTTGATAATTATCAGTTTACACTCAATTCAGTTTATTTGCATCAATTAACTTATCAATTTCATTTAAAAACAATTTATTTGCATCAATTAACTTATCAATTTTAATATAAACCGCATTTGACCAAATCATCATCAATTATAAACGTACCATAACCAAACTTGAATCAATTATTTTGAATTTTCTATCTATAAGCCTTCGGTATGATCAGCATGCATGTAATTTGTATCTAGCATGTAATTTGTATCTAAATGTCATCACCAACTAGCATAGGTAGCCTAATAGAAAAGGAAGGAGTCTCATCGAACTTATCATAATCTTCCTTGTCTACTACATCATCAATACCAACAATGCGTCTTTTACCTTGAAGAACAATTGATCACTTGCTATCACTCGAGTTGACAATATAAAATAATTGTTTGGCTTGTGAAGCAAGTATGAAAGGATCACCTTGATAACCAAACTGACTAAAATCAACCAACTTGAAACCTTGCTCATCCACTTGAACATCGTGCCAGTATTCAACCCATTTACACTTGAACAAAAGAATATTGAATTTGTTATAGTCTAGTTCTCAAATATCTTCAATTACACCATAATATGACATTATAGAATTGATTAGGCTGGTGTCTTTAGTATTAGCAAATTCTCTCGATGAAGCTATCAAAGTAGTTCTGCTATTTTGCATTATGCTCTTCTCATCTTGATGCTTAGTGTAAAATGTAGAGTTGACAATTTTTGATAAGATACCATTAAACAACACGACATGATACAGACTTTTTCACAATACGATACGAACATGCCTAACCTGTTTATGACATGATTAGACACATTTAAAAATATATAAAATATTTAATAAATTTTATACCACACGAAACAACACGCTTGAATGATTATACGACATAAAACAATACATTTAAACGACTATATGACACAAAATGACACATATATACGTTTAAGTATATAAATTTATAAATGGTTAAAGGATTGCATGAGATGAAAACGACATGTTTATACATGACACAACATGAATTGCCAACTCTAGTAAAATGTATATCCATTGATGTCTTAACCTCAAAAGATACTTTCCACGCTTGTAGTGTGACACCCCACATCTAGGACACTCATGCAAGTCCTTATACTCATTTTGGTATAATACATAATCATTCGAACATGCATGTATCTTCTTATAATCCATATCCATAGGACACAACATTTTCTTAGCCTTATAGGTTGACGTGGGAAGCTTATTTCCCTCTAGAAATATCTCTTGTAAAAGCTCTAATAACGTTGTGAAACTCTTATTACTCCATCCATTTATGGCTTTCATATTGCATAGTTTAAACACGGCTGACAATTTT
The DNA here is from genome assembly GCA_949630135.1 of Balakata baccata. Classification (NCBI taxonomy): domain Eukaryota; kingdom Viridiplantae; phylum Streptophyta; class Magnoliopsida; order Malpighiales; family Euphorbiaceae; genus Balakata; species Balakata baccata. The sequence goes on along the minus strand of CATIWF010004561.1, from coordinate 21,626 downwards.
GTGAACTTAGTGCAACCGGGATACAAAAGCTTCTTAGCATTAGAGCACAATCTCTCAAGGTCTTTCGGCTTTTGCACTAAATTCTAGTATCATGTATTATATCGTCCAACTGATCATTATCCATATCATTCCCTTCATTGTCAAGGTAATTTTGTCCCTGATTTTCAAAATTAAAACTTGTCACAATCAATACACTCTCACCATGCCATATCTATTGTATGTAATTTCTCGTAAAACCACGATGTATAATATGAGTTTTCACAATCTGAACATCCTGATATGTTCTCATATTGATATAGTCAACACATGGACATGCAATCATTGATTCTTTCTTCCTCATCTAATTTTTTATTGTAGTTCTAATAAATTCCTCAACTCTATTCACAAATTCAACCGTATTTCATCTACCATACATACAATTTCGATTCATATCTAACCATTTAAATAAATAAAATTTAAAACAAACCATATTGCTTTCAATCAAAGTATACATTGGTTTTTTAGGTCCTTATCGCTCCAACTTAACTTATCTTTAAATATCAAATCTCACTACTGAAAGCATATCCAGTTTCCAATTCAAAAAAAAAATATCGGGCAGCATTTCCCCTTAATTCTCCAAGTACACAATGTGAATAAAATAATTCATTCACATGAGATTTTTTTTGAACCAAAAAACTATTTATGCATTTGCATCCTAAGTGAGATTTGACGTTTAAAAATAGTCTTAAACCGGGGACTATTCAAGACTTACTCCTAATGAATAAATTTTGAACAAGTATCTAGACTCTTTAAATATAATATTAATCAATACAAGTGAAAGCAAAGCAAAATTTAACATCAATGAATAATTAAATTAATTAGTATAATAAATTAATTTTATTAAAGTTCATTTTTTTATTTAAGTAAATTTTTTAATTATGTACTTATAGATAATTACAATTTATTATTTAAATTAATTGAATATAGATTAATTTTATATTAGTTTATTAATTAAATTTTATTATAGTTAAACCTTCTAATTATATAATTGAATATATAATTAATTTGATTATATTAAAGTTTAATTTAATTAAACTTTATAATAGTTTAATGTTTGTTCATTATAATTATATAATCTAATATTATATTGTTTTTTATTATACTATTTTATTAATTTTTTTAAAAATTTTATTTCTTTTAAGTTAAATTTTATAATTTTATAATTGATTATATAATTAATTTCATTAAATTAAAGTTTAATTTAATTAAACTTTATAATAGTTTAATGTTTGTTCATTATAATTATATAATCCAATATTATATTGTTTTTTATTATACTATTTTATTAATTTTTTTTAAGATTTCATTTCTTTTAAGTTAAACTTTATAATTTTATAATTGATTATATAATTAATTTCATTAAATTAAAGTTTAATTTAATTAAACTTTATAATAGTTTAATATTTGTTAATTTCATTATAATTGTATGCTTCAATATTATTATATTGTTATTTTATTATACTATTTCATTAATTTTTTAATGATTTCATTTCTTTTAATTTAAACTTTGTAATTTTATCATTGATTATATAATTACTTTCTTTAAATTAAAATTTTAATTTATAGTTGTTTAATTGTTACTTTATAATTCAATATTATTATATTGTTATTTTATTATACTATTTCATTAATTTTCTTTTTTAAGATTTCATTTTTCATGCATCAATAAAAAAGAAACACTAACACTATCACTATCAATTAGAGAAAGGAAATGTGAAGGAAACAAAAAAAAATAAAAAGGAATAAACTTACAAAAGTGGAGACACATGAGCTGTCGACGCGAAAGTGAAAGAGAATGGGGGAGAGGAACTACTGTCGGTGAGAAAGTAAAAGAGAATGAGGAGGGGGACTACTGGAATAGGGTTTTTAAAGGAACCAAATGCATTTGTCCAGCCCATAACAAACGCGTTCGGTCCAAATACGGCATCGTCTAGGCCGGATAGCCCAAATGTGTTTATTTTGAATCAAAACAGACGTGTCTGACTCTATGCAAATGCGTATATTTTATATTTAATATATTAATGTTTTTATAATTTATAATATAAATTAATATATTTCAGATATTTTATATATTTTATATATTTATGTTATTATAATTTATAATATAAATTAATAAAAATAATAGTTATTTACCTTTTCTTTAATTACTTTATTATTCTTTTAATTTATTAATATATTATATAATAATTTTATTCATAATTTATAAAAATATAAACTTATATTTATATTACAATTATAATACATAAAATATATTCAATATTTAAAATATAACTATATAATCAAATAAATAAAACATAAATTTAAAGTCTAAGTTGTATAATTAATATTTAAGAAATTATTAAATATAGGTCTGATGTGATTGTTTTTATGAAAACTCGTCGCATTCGATTAAAATTATAAAACATTTAGCTCTGATGTGACTTTTTTTCTTCAAATAGACTAATCTGAACCACATTAGATGCGTCTAGTATTTGTAAATAGCTACATCTATCCTATTTGATGTGTCTGTTTTCTTCCAAACAGTCGCATCTAATCTAAAGGATCGTAATTTTATTTACAAAAATGTCATTGCATTGACTTTACATGTATGTTTTATATAAAACAGACCTATCTGAGATTCGCTTATGGTATAATTTGTACTAGTATTCACTTCAATTCCAGGATAATAAGACATGAGACCAATATCTGTCATCTTAAATTCTTTAGCCTTCTCCCTCTTGAATTCTTCAATCATTGCTGAATTATTTCCTGTAAAATAAACAAATAATTAATATATCATCATTCTCCTCTTTCTTAACATAAAGGCTATATTCATTAGGACCTTTTATGTACTCTTTCTTTTTGAAATAATTTTCAATACTACTATACCATACTCCTAGAGCTTGTTTCAAACCATACAAAGCCTTCTTCAGTTTCAAGACTTTATCTTCTTGCCATTTAATAACATAACCCAATGGTTGTTCTATATACATATCCTCTTCCAAATATCCATTCAAAAAAGCTAATTTTACATCCATTTGAAAAATTTTCAACTTCTTTTGAGCTACCAATGCAATGATAAACCGAATTGTTTCCAAATGAGCAATTGGTCTAAATACTTCATTATAATCAACTCCTTGTTGTTGACTAAATCCTTTAGCCATGAGTCAAGTTTTGAATCTTTCTATCTTTCCATCAACATTTTTCTTAATTTTGTATATTCATTTCACTCTAATAGCTTGCTTGCCTTATGGAAGAGTTGATAATGCCCATGTGTTATTTTTCTAAATTACTTCCATCTCTTCATTTATAGCCAACCTCCAATTTTCATCTTGCATTACTTCTTCAAAATTTATGGGCTCCATATCTACAAAAAGATAATAAAGAACAGGATCATTGATTTCTTCAATGTTTGCATAAATGTCATGAAGACTTCTTATTTAAGGGTTCTTTCGGATGAACTTGAAGTGTCAATTTCATCATGAGTAGGTGCTGGAGTTCTTTGAGGTGAAGAAGGATGCTCATTGTTAACTCCAATTTGATAAGCTTCACTATCAAGCCAAGGAAAGAAATTGTAATCTTCCTTTTGATTTTCCCAATTCCAAAAATCATATTCATCAAACTTGACATCTTGTCCAATGACAATCTTCTTGCTTACTAGATTATAAAGTTTGTAGCCTTTGGACTTTGAATCATACCCAACAAAAACAAGCTTCTCATTTTTATCATCCAATTTAATTCTTGTTTTATCAAGAACATGAACATAAGCTATACAACAAAAAACTCTTAGACAAGAAAGAGTTAGCTTCCTTCCACTCCATGTCTCTTGTAGTGTAATCTTTTACAAAGTTCTTGTAGGGCATCTATTAGACAAATAAACATAACAAGCTATAGCTTTAGCCTAAAATTCTTTCGACATATGGTTACTTTTCAACATACTTCTCATCATGTCAAGAATGGTCCTATTCTTTCTTTCCACGACACTATTCTACTGAGGTGATCTTGGAATAGTCAAGAATCTTCGGATGCCATAAGATTCACAAAAAATATCAAATTGCTTTGAGGAAAATTCACTACCTCGATCAGTTCTCAAAACCATAATTGAATAACCATTATCCTTCTCTACTAGCTCCTTGAATTTCTTGAATGTGCCAAGAGCATCTAATTTTTGTTTCAAAAATACCCATGTTTTGTGACTAAAATCATCAATGAATAACAAAAAATACTTATTCTTAACAAAATGAGGTTGATTAATAGGACCATAAATATCAGCATAAACTAATTCAAGTGGTTTTGAAGATCTTGAAAAAGACTCCTTTGGAAAGCTATTCCTAAAATGCTTGTCGTAGAGACATCCTTCATACAATTGATATGGATGATCAATAAAAGGCAGTCCATACACTACTTTTTCTTTCCCTAGTAGCTTTAAACTATTAAAATTCAAATGACCTATCCTTTGATGCCAAAGCCAAGAAGGATCCGAAGAACATGCTTTCAAGCACTTGACACAATCAGTTTGAATTTTGAGAGAAAACATTCTATTCTTAGACATCTTTACCATCACAATCAGATTGCATTTAGGATCTCTTATCAATAATGCATCGTTCTTCAGCATAATCTCATATCCTTGCTCCAAAAGTTGACCTAAACTCAATATATTTGATTTGAGTGCAGGAACATAATAAACTTGTATGATAAATTGGTACGATCCATCTTTAGCTTGAATAAGAATATCACATTTTCCTTCAATGAAAACTTTTATGTCATCTCCAAAAGAAATATTTCCTTTGAAAGTTTCATCTAGAGACAAACAAATTCTTTTATGCTCATCGTATGATTGCTTGCCCTTGTGTCCAAATACCATGCTACTTCATCTTTTTCTTCTCTTGCATCATATGTTAGCAATAGAGTTGCACCTTCATTTTCTTCACCTTTAGCACAATAAGCTTTTTCTTTTTTGATAGTTGTATTTCCACATTCTGATGCATAATGGCTATATTTTTTACAATTATAACACAACATATCTACCTCTACCTTTTCCTCCTCAAGACTTTCCATAAGATCTTCCTCTTCCTCTATAATTGCCATGATCTCGACTTCAACCTCTACCTCTACCTTTTCCTCCTCAAGACTTTTCATTACCTTCATCTTTTTCTTTTAATGACAATTTGGAGAGAAAAGCTTGAGCTTTTGGCTTCTTCTCAGTCATTCTTTCTTCACGAGCTTGCAAGGACCCCATCAACTGATCAATGGTCATAGAATCTAAATCCTTTGATTCTTCAATGGCTACAACAACATAATCAAATTTTGAGTCTAAAGACCTCAAAATCTTTTCAACTACTCGAACACCATTTAACTTTTCACCGTATCTCCTCATTTGGTTAACAAAAGCCAATACATGGATGAAATAATTTGAAATTGATTTAGAACTTTTCATTTTGAGAGACTCAAACCTAGCTTGCAAGGTCTGAAGGTGAACCTTTATCACCTTATCAACTCCCTTGAACAAGTTTTGTAACATTTCTCATACCTCCTTCACAAATGCAACACCTGAAACCATTTCAAACATGCTTTTCATCTAAGCATGAATGAATCACTGTCAATGCCAGCTAATCTTTCTTCCAAGATCTATGCAGAGCCTCCATCTGAGCATGATTCAAGCCTTCCTCACTTTCTGGCTGTTTAAAGCCTTTTTCAACTACTTTTTATACATCTTAAGATCCTAGCATAGCTTTCATATGGATATACCAATTATCATCAGGAACATGAACATAAGCTATACAACCAAAAACTCTTAGATGAGAAAGAGTTAGCTTCCTTCCACTTCATGTCTCTTGTAGTGTAGTCTTTTGTAAACTTCTATAAGGCATTTGTTAGACAAAAAAACAAAACAAGCTATAGCTTCAGCCTAAAATTCTTTTGACATATGTTTACTTTTCAACATACTTCTCGTCATGTCAATAATGGTCCTATTCTTTCTTTCCACGACACTGTCATGACAATAGCCAAGAATGGCCCTATTGATTGACAATAGCCAATATAGCCCAAAATTGGGAATCTCCAAGGCTTTGAACAACCAAAAAGTGAGGAAGGCTTGAATCAAGCTCAAATGGAGGCTCTGCAAAGATCTTAGAAGAAAGATTAGCTAGCATTGACAATGATTCCCATGCATCTTGAGATCCTAGCATAGCTTTCATGTGGATACACTAATTATCATAATTTTCTTTGGTGAGTTTTGGACATTAAAAAAGAAAAATTCTTCCATTCATCATTTTCTTTTGAACCAAACTCTAATGCCACTTTGTTGGAGAGAAGATGAAGAAAATACACTAAGTATTTAAAGCAAACTTATAGCCTATTTATAATAGATAACTAGACCCTTCAAATTCTAAATAAACTTTTCAAATTCTAACTCTTAGAAATCTTAATAACCTTAAATTATGAATCTAGACATAATAACATAATAAAACCAAAAGACTCTTTAACTTCTAACAATAATACTTATTTAATTTGAGTTTAATTCTCAACACATTGTTTGTTTAAAAACCCCATTAGTGGAGACCAAAGTATTTTTAAGAAAATTAAAAACAAACATAAGATTCATTTCTACATTTTTTTATTAATTATATAATATAAGAGAATTTACAATTTATAAACAAATTAAATGAACTTTTTTAAAAAAAATTTGTAGTTTAAAAATAAAAATCCAAGATAAGCACGATTAGCAATCACAACCTACTTAAGTTAATATACTACCAACATCACAGTAATCAGAGCCCGCTTAAACTCAACCTCATCTCCCACAGCTACTATCTTGTTTAAAGGAACTAAAAGAATAAAGCCCAGAATGAACATTAAGTCACTAATCAAATGTGCTAATCTTTTCCCATTTCTTCTCCTAAAAACCAAAATGAGCCAAAAAAAAAAATGAAAAAGAGTTATTACTTATTACAAAGAATCTTAACTAATTGGAGACATCTACTGAAAACCCTCTAAAAAAAGAAAAAAGATTAATGCTAGAGCATTTATTTCATAACTATAACTAAATATGAAAGCAAAACATCTCAAATTTTCACTAATCCAGCTAGATTATTTTTCCAATAAAATTTCTCTTTCTCTTCATGTTCTTATGAGAAATTTCCAAATGAGTGAGTGAGTGGTTAAATATGTGGGAAATTTTGAAATGAGTGAATAACCAATGCATGTAAAAATAAGCTAGATCTTTTACTTAAAAGACTCCCCAATGTACAGTCTCGAACAAAATAACCAATGCATGTACCTCTCAACTGGAGCAAAGGGAAGAGAAAAAAGGATGTCGGGTTGTTACCTTTCAACTCGAGCAACTTGAAAATGGCAGCCGACATTGATGGCTAATGGTCGGAGAAGAGAAGAGCTTAGCTTGGATTGTAGCAGTAGCTAAAGAAAGATAGTTAGATTTGGAGAGTTTAGATTTAAGAACTCAATAAGAGATTTAGGGTTTCTAGAGCTATTTATATAGTGAGGGTGTATATGTAATTTAAAAATTAATAAAAATAGTCAAGCTCGATTAAGCTCACGAGCAGCTTGAGCCAGGTATTATGAAACTCGAACTCAACTAGATAAGCTACTCGAGCTCGAGCTCAACTTGATTAACCCCAAGTCGAATTTGAGTATTTTACTAGTCGAGCTCGACTAGCTTGACTCGTTTACACCCCTAGTTGCGGATGCTCTTATGTCTCTAATTCCACTCTAAATCCTAACTTGCAAAATTTGTTTGTCTCCAGTAATTCCCACACCATACGGGGATAAGGATCCCTGACTCTAATTGTATTTTTCCTCTTTCAATCTTTATATGGTATCAAAGTATCATGGCTTCTTAAGCTAACAACTCTGCCATTTATTGTTGCCCCATGTGCATGTTTCTTTTCCTCCTCCTCCTCAAACACATCACACCTTTGCCATTAAGCTAATATTCAAAAATGATCTTGCTAGAAAAATCTTACTTATTCCCTTATTTCACTATTAAAATTTAATGGGATTTGTAGATGGAAGTAGACCAGCACCATCTAGTGAAACCCCGCACCCAACTGATTTGCTGCAAAGTCTAGGGTTTCAAGAGCTTAAATATGTTTAAAGCCCAAATTTAAGTAAATTCCCTTCAATAATAAAATAAAAATTCTATGAGTGGTTAATATTGCAACTGCATAAGGATTATATAAGTAAAAAAAATAAAAATCAATGAACAATAAGTGTGTTTAGTTGTTAGAAAATTATTCCAAGAAAAATAGAAAATGGAACTAGCTATTTAGTTATAGAATTTTTCTATTTAGAAAATTAGAGAACTATTTTCTAAATTTTATAGATTAAAAGCATTATGTAGAAAGCATAAAAAAAGAAAAAAAAAAGATGTTTCCTTAGTTTTCTATTGGGAAAATTGTCAAAAATAAATTGAATTTTTAAGATTGTATCAAAATTAAATTATACTTTCTATTTTCTCATTTAAATACACAAACTTTTAAAACTTTTTCAGTTTATGATTTTCGCAAAAACTCTGCTTATATGATATAAAATTTCGGCGAGATAAAAAAAATTGTGCTAACTAGAAAGCCGATTCATCTATGGAGAAATAGAAATGCCATCTTTTTTATTGAGCAAGTGAGAAAGTGAAAATAAAATGGAATCTTTAAGCTTTTGCTTCACTATCTTTCGCCACAGAGCATTTTGAGCAGAAATTGAAAATTTGTTTAATGTTAAGTATATTCTACAGTTGAAATAAGAAATGTGTTTAAAAAAAGATTTAGATTTTAAAATTTCTATTATGAATCTGCTTCCAAGTTACCTTCATAATTAGCACGGTCTTTTTAATCTTACTAGAATTTTATAATATATTAGAAAAGTTTCACCGGAATTTATAAATTTATAAAATTTATAAAATTTTAAAAGTTTGTATATTTAAATAAGAAAATAGAAAATATAATTTAATTTTGATACAATCTTAAAAGTTCATATTATTTTTAGCAATTTTATTGTTTTCTACTATAAAATGTAGGGTGTTTTCCTCATGGAAAACATGGAGTTTTCACATCGACAAATAAAAATTGCCAAGCACAACATTGAAGCAACAATTCAATAATTTCTTTTTCTAAATTGATCAATCTCAGTTTGTTTCCATTCTAACTCAACATAGATCGAAACCCAAACAATGTCGAACTCAAATTCTTCCTCTTCGTCTTCCTCCTCCACGGTAGCTTGTAGTCAGTTGGGCATGCTTGCTGCTTATCTCACGGTGTCATCATTTAACTCTTTGCCGATGATATTTGCTAAATTAGATATGTATTTTATTTTTAATTTCATCCTATTTAAGAAAATTCTAATTTATAATGCATGAATTAATCTATTATTTTATTTTTATGAATGATATTATCAAAGGAGAAAATATTGAGCTAAAAAGAAAAATTTTAAGGAGATAATCAAGGAAAAATTATAATTACCTATACTATCTACAGATTATTAAAAAAAAAGAGTTTCAGTATGTCCACGTCTGAAAAGAGAAAATGATGAGAGATGAAATTTTGTCCAAATTAATTCCAATTTTCTTAGAAATATTTTCTTATTTATATTTCTATATCAGTATGATCTTATTGCATATTTAGTAAATTTAATTTTTATTTAGTTCTTTTAAAATTTTAATTCTTATTTAGTTTATGATTGTTTTCCGATAGATAAATGGTAAATCAAAGGGAAAATCATTTCTAATTCCACCTCTAATTCTATAAGTGGCCCTACTGATGTGCATTCTGTTTTTGTCATAGTTATTATTGACTCTTTTGTACAGCCAAATTCTGACTTGGATGATAAAAGGAGCAATCAAGGTCACAATAGACAATAAATTTTATCATAAATACAATGAAGAAGCTAAAGGAAATTTTGTACTAAAAGACAAAATGTTTGAGTTTGGGTTGGAGTTTCTTGAATTCCTATATGCTGGTTGAAACTTGATAAGTGGCCATATCTAGCCAAAAATAGTAAAGAAAGGCGCCGAATGGAAGGCAATCCATTTTTCTAATTTTAGCTCGTTTTTTTTTTTTTTTTCGTTTTTACCAAAATGTGAAGATGATACCCACGCTTGAAACACTTTTATCAGTTGTAATTTTTAACTTCTTCTACAATCTCCAAAAGCAATAAAAGGGTTTTAATGAGTTCTAAGTTATGGTAAAGTGCTTTATAATTATAGCTACGGGTAAATTGTTCATTTTTATGAAACTAGTGGTAAAAGTAGACTTTCTTTTATTTTAATTTTTTTTACTTTTCACAATATTTTTTTTTTATCATTATTTTAACTTTTCTTTACTTTTATTATTTACCCTTTAAATTTATTTTACTTGTATGTTTTCTCTCTTAGGTCACAACCGAGCCTCACTTCCATTGTTCATGCTGCCGGTCACTTCCCCTGTTAGACTTAAGCAGATAATAGCAAAGTGGAAAAATTACTCTATTTTATTCAGCAAACTCAATGCCTTTTACAGGCAATTACATCAACAGAAACAATACATGTTCCTTGACATGTTCCATGAATAACAAACTCCTATTTTGACTCCAACTAAATATCTATCATAAACTAAACTGATCACATTCCTAAAGACAAGGACAAAGCAAATTAGAACACAATCAAACATGTAACAGTAAAAATATCTAACATTCCCTCCCTTAAAATGAAAAAAAAATTCCAATTTAAACATGAAATCAGACCAAACTTTTCATATTACAAATACCAAGTAAACTTCGTAGCTGTTTAAATGTAGCAACTTTGAGGGGTTTGATGAAGATATCAGCATCCTGGTCTTCACTTCTGCAATATCTGACTTCTATTATTCCTTCCTTTGTAAGATCTCTAAAGAAGTGAAACTTGACATCTATGTGTTTACTTCTTCCATGTAACACTGGATTTTTTGAGAGTTTGATTGCTGAGTTGTTGTCATAGTAAAGTGGAGTAGCACCTTTTTGTGGAAAATTAAGTTCACTAAGAATATTTCTCATCCATATTGCTTGACACACTCAAGAGGTTACTGCTACAAACTCAGTTTCAGTGGTTGAGAGAGTCACAATTTGCCTTTTTTTTATGACCATGAAATAACCTTTGAACCCAGCTGAAACACAAATCCAGTTGTACTTTTTCTATAATCTGGATCCCCTACAATGTCACTATCTGAAAAACCAATTAAATCTGCATGCTTTCCCTTTTTGCAGTAAATTCCAAAGTCGTCAGTGCCTTGTAAATACCTGACAATTCTTTTAGCAGCTAGCAAATGAACTTCTCTTGGTTGCCTCATGTATCGGCTAATAATACTGACATCATACATTATATTAGGCCTTGTGGCAGTCAAATACATCAAGCTTCCCACAATTTGCTTGAAAAGAGTGCTATGTCAAGTCTTTTCCCTTCAGAATCTTTGCTGAGCTTTAAACCCACTTCAATTGGTGTGCTAACAGCTGTCCAAAATCTCTTGCACATATTTCTTTTGAGAAATAAAAATTCCAGCAGCAGATTGGATAACTTCAACACCAAGAAAGTAGTGCATCATCCCAAGATCAGACATATCAAATTCCATCATCATAGACACGTATCCGTGCTTTCTAGGTCGTATTGACCATCAAATTGTGGAATAGCCGATTGCACAAAAGTTTCGAAAGTCATCTGTTCTCAGTTTTTCTTGCAAGAAAAAAATTGACGGTGAGAATAAGAGAAAAAAAAAAGGAATATCAAAAATGGGAAAGTAAAGCTTCTACTATTTTGTTTTTTTAGATGCCCTCACGTGACTCACTTTCTCTCTATTTTGTTCAGCAAACTCAATGCATTTTTTAGGCAATTACATCAATAGAAACAATGCAGGTTCCTTGACACGTTCCATGACTAACAAACTCTTATTTTGACTCCAACTAAATATCTACCATCAACTAAACTGATCACATTCCTAAAGGCTAGGACAAAGCAAATCAGAACACAATCAAACATGTAACAGTAAAAGTATCTAACATCCCCACCGTCCAGACACAAGCACCGGCCGCCTCTCCTTTCCCACGGACACTACTCTGACGCTGCACCTCCACCGTTCAAACTCACAACACAACATCTTTCCTACCGGCCTATTATCGCGCTTGAAGAACAGATCCATAATGAAGACGTAGACACCATAGCCGTTCGATTTCCCTTCACCAGCCACCAAGGACGCAAGCTACAGCCGTCTATTCTTCTCTCATCGGCGTTGACAACGAACCCAGTGTTTCTCTGGTATTTTTTTTTTTTTGGCAAACCCAAGCTTGGAAGGATAGCTAGGCCTCTTTGATTCACTTTTCTGGTATGCTTTCTGTTAAATTTTCTTGAGAATTGGCGGAGTTTTGCTGAATATTGACTGGGTATTGTAAAAAATTAGAGATTAATGGCTGAAATTGAAGATTCATTGGTCTTTGTTTGCTTCTTAATTTCTGCTTCTTAAATTCTCTTTGCTCTAGTTTGTTTCTCTTTAAATTTTCTTCAGAGATTGAATGAGTTTTGAAAGGCTATTAATCGGGTCTTGAAAAATTGGATGTTAATTGCCGATGGGTTTTTGAACAAGTTTCTGATTTGGGATTTTTCATTACTGAAATTGATAAAAATTGGTATTGGGTCATAAAATTGAGATTATAATACTGGATTTTGAAGAAAGTTAAAGATTAATTGCTGATATTGGGGTTTATTGGTACTGTGTTTTTTAATAAGCTACAGATTGGGTATTGCTGAAATAGTGGTTTTTAATTGATGGATTGTGAAATTATTTGCTTAATTGAAGATATATAGTCATTTACATGCAATGGCTTGAACTGGATTTTGAAATCAATTGAGAAGTGCCATTTTTTTGCTCTGATTGGACAGACTTTGACGGGTGTTTGATGGGATATGGATGGCAACGAATGTAGGTTTTGTTCTATGTACTTACTCGTATCTGTTTAAATTCTAATGGATAACTTTATTAAGATTTTGGAACGGATTTAGATAATAATTTGTAAATACGTCATAGATTTGAATAGAATATAGATATAGACTTTCGGGTACCCACTCACCGATTATATATATATATATAATTTATTCTATTAATTTAATAAATATAATAATATAATTAATTGTTTTTTATGTGCTTCTAAATATTGATAAACTAAAAATATAACGAGACATTGATATTGAAATATAATTTTTTATCATAATATATAATTTTATTGTTTTAATATTATTTTTGAACAATTTGATGAATTATTTTAATATTAATATGTTGAATTAAATTTTTTGTTTTGTTTTATCTATTTTATTTGATTTTGTGGTAATTTAGAATAAATTGTTATATATTTTAAAATTTTTAATTATTTAATTAGTTTGAATTTTATTTTAGTTTAAAATTTTGAATAATAAACGGATAATTAAATAGGTTCGTGTACGAAACGGGTAATATTAATTGGATTTGGAACGAGTACGAATATTAACATTAAATTTTTAAACGAATTTGGAAGATGTTCGGATAATTGTATATATAATCGGATTCGGGTAGAATAATTTTTATGAATACTCTAGCCGTTGCTATCCTACTCATCCCTACTAAGGGACAATTATGTTGCTTATTATTCCAGTACTAATTCTTTTAACTTATCGGGGTTTGGTAGGAAATGATATACCTCCAATCTGATTTTGTGTGCCTTGAGTTTTTGCTTTTGTTGAGACTTGATGTCAAAGACTGAATGGTTGTTACGAACTTCGTTAATCTGCTTGAGGCTAATTTGTTGAATTGAGATCATGGTTGGACCATCCCAATCTGTTAAAGAAGAAGCTTGCCCATAGAGAGAGTTAGTGCGAGGATGATGGACTGCGTGGATCAATACATAAAGATTTTATTCAAGCTTACTAGTCTTTCGTCTCCACATGAGCTAATAATTTAAGGGGAGTAATTCTTATTCATTTTTGCCTTTTTGATATATTTTGATCCGCTTCTACATCGGGGGACAACGTAGGATGTAGGTGTTGAAGAGGGATATTTGAGTCTTATTTTGAAATTTCTACTTTTGCTACTTAAATTCAGATTGTGGATGATTGTATAATGCTCTATTATGATATTTAAAGTAGCTAATAGTAGTTGAAAATTCATTTTTGCATATAATTTGTCTAAATTCTGGACTTTTATGGAGTTTTAACTTCATTAATATGAAGAATAGAAGAGTAGTACCCAATTTATATTTATAATTTTAAATTTTTCATGAAGTTTAACATTTTTCTTTTATTTTTTTTGACCAAAATTGCAAGATGATTACACCATTGTACACCCATTTCAAGTAAGTATTTTGAGCCTAATTTTGAACAAGTAATCTTAGCTTGCAATTTTTTTTAGAGAATTCATTATTAGTTGGAAATACTTGAATTTGCTACAGAATTTTGTTGACCTACACATATTGAATTTCTTATTAAAATGACAAAGGGTATTTGATTTTTCTTGTTTTTGGCAGTGATCAAAAGATGTGGTAAGCATAATTTAACTTTTTGAAAAATTCTGCTTATTTTTTCTTAATTACAAAAAAAAAAGTTTATTTTTAGAAAGGGAATTATAAATATAGTGAGTGTAATGTGCTTTCCGAAAATCTAAATTAAACATATTAAATAGGGAAGCACATTATTGCTTAAGGAAGATTTGTAAATTTCCTTTCAAAATAAATGAAATAACAATAATAATAAAATGGACACTTTTGCAGAAAATTTTGAATTGCTTTTGATTTACATTTCAAAATAATTTTCTTCTAAAATCCTTTGATTCTTGATTTGAGCTCAATTGGGTAGCAAAAATAAGATGAAATGATAAGTTTATGGTTTATTTCTTTCTAATATCATGGATTATGAGTAATCAAAATTTTTACCTAAACACTTGAGTGATTTGAGTGTGAAATCTTTAGAGAGAATGTTAAATGTTGCATATTTTTGAATGATATTGAAAGAATATTAGATTAAATGAGGAATTTAGATTATAAATATTTATTGTGCTATGAAATATTTTTATATTTTAATTATTAATTTGATTGAGCATCATAACTTGCAAAATTTCCAAAAGGATGATTAAGAATACAGATTAATTTTTGCTTGACAGTTTGGTGTGGGGAAATTTGATAAATGCTAAATTAGATATATATTTTTTATATTTAATTTCTCCGTATTTAAGAAAATTCTAATTTATAATGTATGAATTAATCTCTTATTTTGTTTTTTATGAAAAATATTATCAAAAGAGGAAGTATTGAGTTAAAAGGGAAGAATTTAAGGAGATAATCAAGGAAAAATTGTAACTCTGATTATCAAATGAAAAAAGTTTCAACGTATCCACACCTAAAAGGATAAAATGAAGAGAGATGAAATTATGTCCAAATTAATTCCAAATTTTTTAGAAATATTCTCTTATTTATCTTTCTGATCATGTCATCTTATTGTTTATTCTGTAGATTTAATTTTTATTTAGTTTTTTTTAGAATTTTAATTATTATTTAGTTTATGATTCTTTTCCAATAAATAGATGTTGAATAAAAGAAAAAATCATCTCTAATTCCATCTCAGTTTTTTTTGTATATTCTCTTTATGTTAGCTTTAATTTTTAGCCATATATGACTAATTTTATTCTGCAGTTAAGGTTGTCAAATATTTGTTTTAAATAAATTGTGAGAATGTTTTTTATCTATTTTCTATTTTAAGTATTTTGAATATTTTATGTTTTTATTTAATTTATTCACTTGAAGAAGAAGCTATTTGAGTCAATAAAGTGACAAGTCAATGCTTTTAATGAAATTAAATTGTTACGAGTATTGATGGAAATATTCAATCTATTTTAAATAATCGAGCTTGTGTTTTATTGAATATAATTGGTGGCTTTTCTAATTCTTAATGTTATTTACAATTTAAATATTAAGAGTTTGTTTGAAATTAGTTGTTAAATAAGATTTAAGTGTAGAGTTTTCTCATTTAAATTATAATTAATGAAGTTAGAATATATTAATATTCATAATTTATTTATTTAATTTAGAAAATCATTTTTTTATTCAATTATCAATATATTTAAATCAATTCTAAGATATAATTCGGTTGAAATTTTTCTTGATTGATTTTAATTCAGTTAATTTACATTTTATTTTCATCAATTCTAAAATTTCCCAATTTTTATTTTCAGTTTTTCAAAAATTCAGATTTAATTAATTTTTAAATTATGCTCTCATTATTTACAAGTTTATCTTTGAAAGAATATAAATTTATTTTTTGATTAGTCTTGACAGGTATAATCCAATTTCTTCCTCTTATTAGAAGCACAAGTCATCTTTGCCGAAGTCCCTCTGTTCGAAAACATTCAGGATTCGTTGATCGTTGTTGACTAGAAAACTGGTAAAAAGTACCAGATCTTATCTCTCAACACGACTCTGTTAAATCATTTGATTTTGGATCAATTTTCTTTTTTGTGTTAAAGGTTAATTTAGCTACTTGCATAATAGATTTCTCGATATTGATTTATGATTATGATCTAGGCTATTTGAAATTTTGAATACCTCCTGTCCAGTCCTCAATTTCTTATATTGATAGTGATGAATGAATCCTGGGTTACCCAATTGAGAAGTTGGCTGAAAGAAGCAATTCTTCTTCTTCTTTTTTCTTACCTCTTCTAAGTTCTAGCGATCGATTTTACTTAATAATTTTAAGTATTAATTTCATATATGGTCACTTAACTTTAATATTATTTAAGCAAAGTCTCATAATTTTTTATCTTATAAAAGTAATTTAACTATAGTTTAGTTTTAATAAAGTCATTTTTAATGATTTTTTATCAATCAACAACAGGAAAAATCGTACTACATGAGACACGCCATGTCAATATATATGTCAAATAAAATATCAATATACAAGTCAAATAGAGCTCTAACATATTAGTTGGTATCATTTTTAATTTATGGTACTGACATGGATTCTGAATTATAAGCATACATAGTGTTTTATTTGACATGTCCAGTGACGTATCATATTTCATGTATCAACTGGAATGCTATCACGACTTTTCCGATTATTGACTGCTGAAAAATTACTGAAATCGACTTTACTGAATCTAAACCATAATTAAATGACTTTTATGAAAAAAAAAATAATGTGACTTTTCTGCTATAATACCAAATTTAAGTGACAATAGATGAAATTAATTCCTAATTTTTATTTATTTATTTAGAAAATTTCATTTTAAAACTTTTTCTCTTCAATTATGTAGAGGAAGATTAACTACAAAGGAAATAAATTCTTAATGCTTTTGTGGAGTTGGTTCTCTCCGAAGCCGTTGATTTGATAAATGTATATTTGAAAAGTTAATTGAGAAAGAATTTACATATTGGATTTAATTTCCTTATTGTAATTATTTTTTTCTTTTTCTTGTAGCTAGATGGATACATTGCAAAATTTAATAATAATAATAATAATAATAATAATAATAATAATAATAATAATAAATTTTATAAGAAATTAGAAAATAAAATTATTGAAAGCATATGTAACTAAACATGATTTTCTGTTTTAAATTTTTAAATTTAGAAAATTGAAAAAAAAAACTAAAAAAAAAAACTAGAAAGGAAAAATAGAAAATGTTTCTCAAAACTAAACAGCCCCTAAAGAATTCCAAATCCCCACTCAAGCCGCCTCTCGTCCTTCTCTTTCTTCTTCTACACTCAATCATTTCATCTCTACCGTTAATTTTACTAATATTCATTATACTTTTAAATTTTTTTTCCGATAAAAATAATTAAACTTAGTTTATTTTCCATATAAATCATTTACGACAATTTTTTTACAGAATTGCTGATAACATGACACCAGAATGCTGATATATAATGCCGCGTCATTATCTATATAAATGCTATGTAACAAATTCAAGGAATTATAGTGTCACGTCAGCAATTGGGTGAGAGAATTATTGAAAGTGATTTATATGGAGAAAAAAATAAAATTTAGTAATTTTTATGGAAAACTTACGACAATTTTCTTATCGGATTGTTGATAATATGACACTGAAATACTGATATATAATGTCATATTATCATCCACGTAGATGTCATTTAACAAATTTAAAGAATTATAGTACCACTTCATTATCTACATCAATAATCCAGTGAGAATAATTGAAAGTGATTTTTATAGGAAAAAATGAATCTTTATGAAAAAAATTAAAAAAGTGATTTTTGAGCCAATTACGAAAGTATAATGATCTTCGTAAAATTAATCTCTCCCAACCCTTTGCTAAATATTCTGCCTTCAGGCCCTTTTTGTCCATTTGACCCTTCTAATTCTGCCGGTATTCATTGAGCTTCCGTCGTTTGGTTTTGCATGATTTGCGTGTCCAGTAAAATGAGTTTATGCTCTCAGATTTCTCAGGACAAGGTTGAGGCAGAGGAGAAGATTTAGGCTGCAATCAAAGATGAATGAAATGGGTTGAAGTATTTCTAGGGAAGTACCTTGTACCATGTGGATGATCTTCCTTTCAAGTTGGAAAAGCTTGTGAGTTTCCTTGATGATTATTGGAGAATTGTATTTCAACAATGATTAGTGCTGAAAAGAGTGAATCAGTGCTGCCTCTTTGATTAAGATTGCAGAGAGAAGAAGATGGAGAAAAATTATTAATAAAAGGAAAAGAAAAATCTAATAAATAATAATTGGCCCATTTTATTGTACACCGGCACCACATTGGTATAAAATATTGATATAATAATAATAAGTAATCAATTTTACAAAAACATATTAGTCACATAAGAATTTTTAACTGTCTGAACTTGTCATAGTAAATCTTACATTTTTGTAATTTGTCTATTCTCTTTACGTACATAAAAATTTTGTTATATATACAAAATAAGACTTTCTCTTCTTATTTTTTATTTTCCTTTTGTCCATTACAAATTTTAATCATCATTTTATTATTATTATTATTATTATTATTATTATTATTATTATTATTATTATTAACTGTGCAAATAGAAAAAAGAGAGAAAAAATTATTTATATTCTAAGTTTGCTTTAAAGAGAATTTTTTTTTTGAGTGTTTTAGTAATATTGAATATTTTAATTATTTATTATTTATTGAAAAAATATTAGTTTTGATGTATTTTTTATTATATTATATTATTTATTTTAATATGAAATTAATATTAATATTATTTTAATTTGATTTATTCTTTATATTTTATTATTTTTAATATTATTTTATGTAATATTTATATTATATCATATTATTTTAAATATTTTCTATTAGAATATTAAATATTTAAATTATTTAATTTTATTATATATTGAATTAATTAATTATGAGTTCAATAAACAAAATACTTAACCTAAGTGATGAACAATATGCGATAAACAATTAAGTTCAAAATAATAAATAATCATAATCAAAACGATGAATAATCAAATTTAAAACAATGAGAAATCAAAAAAATAAACATTGAACATATAAGTGATAAACATATGATGAATAATTTAGTTCATAGCGAAAAACAATAAAGTTTAATACGATAAATAATAAAATTCAAAATGATGAATAATCAAATTCTAATCAATAAACCTATACATTCATTATACAAATTTATTATTACTAGAAAAATAATAGTAGCTATTATCTCCGTCAACCAAACAAAATTTCATTATTAATAATATAAACATTAGTTTTGATATATTAGTGAATTATGTTATTTTATTTATTTTAATATAAAATTAATATAAATGTTATTTTAATTTGATTTATTTTTTATGTTATATTATATTATTTATATTATTTTATTTTATTTTATTTTATTTTATAGTAAAATATTAAATATTTAAACTATTTATTTTATTAATTTTATTAATTAATAAATTAATAGATTATAAGCTTAATAAACAAAATATTTAAATTTATAAATGATAAACATGTGATAAATAATCAAATTCAGAATAATAAAAGAATTAAGTTTAACATGATGAACAATAAAATTCTTATAAATAAACCTATAAATTTATCACCATAATTTATCATAAATAATTTATTATTAATATGAAATAATAGTTACTATTACATCTATCAACTAAATAAAATTTCATTATTAATAATATAACATTAGTTTGATATATTTATGAATTATATTATTTTACTTATTTTAATATAAAATTAATATAAATATCATTTTAATATGATTTATTTTTTATAATAATTTATTATTTTAAATATTTTTTATTAAAATATTAAATACTGAATATTTTAATTTATTACTTATTAAATTAATTAATTAATTAGGAGTTTAATAAACTTTATTTATAGTGATAAATAATCAGATTCAAAACGATCAATAATAAAGTTTAAAACGACGGATAATAAAAAAATAAATATTAAACTTATAAGTGATAAATATGTAATAAACAATTAAATTAAGAACGATAAGCAATCAAATTTAATATGATAAATAATTGATGAGTCTAATTATTGTATATATTTAGTTTTTGTTTTATTAGTTAATTGTACAATATTAGTGATGATTTTAGGTATTTAATGTGTTATTTGTTTTATTTAAAGTCACGTACGATTTTGGCCAGAATATAGATTTTTGTGCAATTAAAAGATCCCTTTTGGTCTTTCAAATGCATAAAAACTTCGTAGTCCGCCCAAAATCACTAATGACATAAAATAAAACAAATAACATATTAAATATCCAAAATTTTCACTAAATTTACTTCTTTTAATTTTGATTGCTCATTGTTATAAATTTGATTGTTCAAAATATGTTTATCACTTATAAATTCAATATTTATTTTTTGATTGCTCATCATTTTAAATTTGATTGCTCATTATTTTGAATACGATTGTTTATCACCTTAAATTTGATTGTTCATTGGATATACTCAAAACTTACACTAAAATTCTACAATTAACTAATAAAATATAAACTAAATATATATAATAATTAGACTCATCAATTGATTTATTTTTTTTATATTATTTAGTATAATTTTTATATTATTTTAAATATTTTCTATTAAAATATTAAATATTTATTTTATTTTATTTTATTACTTTTATTACTTATTTAATTAATTAATTAGTACTTCAATAAACTAAACATTTGAACTTATAAGTTATGAACAATATGCAATAAACAATCAAGTTCAAAACGATTAGCAATTAAAAAATAAATATTGAATCTATAAGTAATGAACAATCGAGTTCAAAACGATGAGCAATTAAGTTTTACACAATGAACAATTGATGAGTCTAATTATTACATATATTTAGTTTATATTTTATTAGTTAATTGTAGAAATTTTAGTATAAGTTTTTGGGTATACAATGAGCAATCGGATTCAAAATAATGAGCAATTAAGTTTAAAATAATGAACAATTAAAAAAATAAATACTGAACTTGTAACACCTCCTTACCCCACTAAATAATAATAAGGTAAGTGAGTATTACTTGTATAACTGTCTTAATTCTTCAATTAAAAGAAAACACTGGAATAAATTTTTTTTTTTTTTACTAAAATATTTATTTAAAATATACATATATTCAATATAAAAGTTTACACACTC